>JASERS010000043.1:0-92300 GCA_036711965.1 Onthophagus sagittarius
ATAACACGGTTTCGCTATAACACGGTTTCGCTATAACACGGTTTCGCTATAACATGGTATCTTATAACACGGTTTCGCTATAACACGGTTTCGCTATAACACGGTATCTTATAACACGGTTTCGCTATAACACGGTATCTTATAACACGGTTTCGCTATAACACGGTTTCGCTATAACACGGTTTCGCTATAACACGGTTTCGCTATAACACGGTTTCGCTATAACACGGTATCTTATAACACGGTTTCGCTATAACACGGTTTCGCTATACACGGTTTCGCTATAACATGGTATCTTATAACACGGTTTCGCTATAACACGGTTTCGCTATAACACGGTATCTTATAACACGGTTTCGCTATAACACGGTATCTTATAACACGGTTTCGCTATAACACGGTTTCGCTATACCACGGTTTCGCTATAACATGGTATCTTATAACACGGTTTCGCTATAACACGGTTTCGCTATAACACGGTATCTTATAACACGGTTTCGCTATAACACGGTATCTTATAACACGGTTTCGCTATAACACGGTTTCGCTATACCACGGTTTCGCTATAACATGGTATCTTATAACACGGTTTCGCTATAACACGGTTTCGCTATAACACGGTATCTTATAACACGGTTTCGCTATAACACGGTATCTTATAACACGGTTTCGCTATAACACGGTTTCGCTATAACACGGTTTCGCTATAACACGGTATCTTATAACACGGTTTCGCTATAACACTGTTTCGCTATAACACGGTTTCGCTATAACACGGTATCTTATAACACGGTTTCGCTATAACACGGTTTCGCGATAACACGGTATCTTATAACACGGTTTCGCTATAACACGGTTTCGCTATAACACGGTATCTTATAACACGGTTTCGCTATAACACGGTATCTTATAACACGGTTTCGCTATAACACGGTTTCGCTATAACACGGTTTCGCTATAACACGGTTTCGCTATAACACGGTTTCGCTATAACACGGTATCTTATAACACGGTTTTGCTATAACACGGTTTCGCTATAACACGGTATCTTATAACACGGTTTCGCTATAACACGGTATCTTATAACACGGTTTCGCTATAACACGGTTTCGCTATAACACGGTTTCGCTATAACACGGTTTCGCTATAACACGGTATCTTATAACACGGTTTCGCTATAACACGGTTTCGCTATAACACGGTTTCGCTATAACACGGTTTCGCTATAACACGGTTTCGCTATAACACGGTATCTTATAACACGGTTTCGCTATAACACGGTTTCGCTATAACACGGTTTCGCTATAACACGGTATCTTATAACACGGTTTCGCTATAACACGGTTTCGCTATAACACGGTTTCGCTATAACACGGTTTCGCTATAACACGGTATCTTATAACACGGTATCTTATAACACGGTTTCGCTATAACACGGTTTCGCTATAACACGGTTTCGCTATAAGACGGTTTCGCTATAACACGGTTTCGCTATAACACGGTATCTTATAACACGGTTTCGCTATAACACGGTTTCGCTATAACACCGTTTCGCTATAACACGGTTTCGCTATAACACGGTATCTTATAACACGGTTTCGCTATAACACTGCTTCGCTATAACACGGTTTCGCTATAACACGGTATCTTATAACACGGTTTCGCTATAACACGGTTTCGCTATAACACGGTATCTTATAACACGGTTTCGCTATAACACGGTATCTTATAACACGGTTTCGCTATAACACGGTTTCGCTATAACACGGTTTCGCTATAACACGGTATCTTATAACACGGTTTCGCTATAACACGGTTTCGCTATAACACGGTTTCGCTATAACACGGTATCTTATAACACGGTTTCGCTATAACACGGTTTCGCTATAACACGGTTTCGCTATAACACGGTTTCGCTATAACACGGTATCTTATAACACGGTTTCGCTATAACACGGTATCTTATAACACGGTTTCGCTATAACACGGTATCTTATAACACGGTTTCGCTATAACACGGTTTCGCTATAACACGGTTTCGCTATAACACGGTATCTTATAACACGGTTTCGCTATAACACGGTTTCGCTATAACACGGTATCGCTATAACACGGTATCTTATAACACGGTTTCGCTATAACACGGTTTCGCTATAACACGGTTTCGCTATAACACGGTATCTTATAACACGGTTTCGCTATAACACGGTTTCGCTATAACACGGTTTCGCTATAACACGGTTTTGCTATAACACGGTTTCGCTATAACACGGTTTCGCTATAACACGGTTTCGCTATAACACGGTATCTTATAACACGGTTTCGCTATAACACGGTATCTTATAACACGGTTTCGCTATAACACGGTATCTTATAACACGGTTTCGCTATAACACGGTTTCGCTATAACACGGTTTCGCTATAACACGGTTTCGCTATAACACGGTTTCGCTATAACACGGTATCTTATAACACGGTTTCGCTATAACACGGTTTCGCTATAACACGGTTTCGCTATAACACGGTATCTTATAACACGGTTTCGCTATAACACGGTTTCGCTATAACACGGTATCTTATAACACGGTTTCGCTATAACACGGTTTCGCTATAACACGGTTTCGCTATAACACGGTTTCGCTATAACACGGTATCTTATAACACGGTTTCGCTATAACACGGTTTCGCTATAACACGGTATCTTATAACACGGTTTCGCTATAACACGGTTTCGCTATAACACGGTTTCGCTATAACACGGTATCTTATAACACGGTTTCGCTATAACACGGTTTCGCTATAACACGGTATCTTATAACACGGTTTCGCTATAACACGGTTTCGCTATAACACGGTTTCGCTATACCACGGTTTCGCTATAACACGGTATCTTATAACACGGTTTCGCTATAACACGGTTTCGCTATAACACGGTATCTTATAACACGGTTTCGCTATAACACGGTTTCGCGATAACACGGTTTCGCTATAACACGGTTTCGCAATAACACGGTATCTTATAACACGGTTTCGCTATAACACGGTTTCGCTATAACACGGTATCTTATAACACGGTTTCGCTATAACACGGTATCTTATAACACGGTTTTGCTATAACACGGTATCTTATAACACGGTTTCGCTATAACACGGTATCTTATAACACGGTTTCGCTATAACACGGTTTCGCTATAACACGGTTTCGCTATAACACGGTTTCGCTATAACACGGTTTCGCTATAACACGGTATCTTATAACACGGTTTCGCTATAACACGGTTTCGCTATAACACGGTTTCGCTATAAGACGGTTTCGCTATAACACGGTTTCGCTATAACACGGTATCTTATAACACGGTTTCGCTATAACACGGTTTCGCTATAACACCGTTTCGCTATAACACGGTTTCGCTATAACACGGTATCTTATAACACGGTTTCGCTATAACACTGCTTCGCTATAACACGGTTTCGCTATAACACGGTATCTTATAACACGGTTTCGCTATAACACGGTTTCGCTATAACACGGTATCTTATAACACGGTTTCGCTATAACACGGTATCTTATAACACGGTTTCGCTATAACACGGTTTCGCTATAACACGGTTTCGCTATAACACGGTATCTTATAACACGGTTTCGCTATAACACGGTTTCGCTATAACACGGTTTCGCTATAACACGGTATCTTATAACACGGTTTCGCTATAACACGGTTTCGCTATAACACGGTTTCGCTATAACACGGTTTCGCTATAACACGGTATCTTATAACACGGTTTCGCTATAACACGGTATCTTATAACACGGTTTCGCTATAACACGGTATCTTATAACACGGTTTCGCTATAACACGGTTTCGCTATAACACGGTTTCGCTATAACACGGTATCTTATAACACGGTTTCGCTATAACACGGTATCGCTATAACACGGTATCTTATAACACGGTTTCGCTATAACACGGTTTCGCTATAACACGGTTTCGCTATAACACGGTATCTTATAACACGGTTTCGCTATAACACGGTTTCGCTATAACACGGTTTCGCTATAACACGGTTTTGCTATAACACGGTTTCGCTATAACACGGTTTCGCTATAACACGGTTTCGCTATAACACGGTATCTTATAACACGGTTTCGCTATAACACGGTATCTTATAACACGGTTTCGCTATAACACGGTATCTTATAACACGGTTTCGCTATAACACGGTTTCGCTATAACACGGTTTCGCTATAACACGGTTTCGCTATAACACGGTTTCGCTATAACACGGTATCTTATAACACGGTTTCGCTATAACACGGTTTCGCTATAACACGGTTTCGCTATAACACGGTATCTTATAACACGGTTTCGCTATAACACGGTTTCGCTATAACACGGTATCTTATAACACGGTTTCGCTATAACACGGTTTCGCTATAACACGGTATCTTATAACACGGTTTCGCTATAACACGGTTTCGCTATAACACGGTATCTTATAACACGGTTTCGCTATAACACGGTTTCGCTATAACACGGTTTCGCTATAACACGGTATCTTATAACACGGTTTCGCTATAACACGGTTTCGCTATAACACGGTATCTTATAACACGGTTTCGCTATAACACGGTTTCGCTATAACACGGTTTCGCTATACCACGGTTTCGCTATAACACGGTATCTTATAACACGGTTTCGCTATAACACGGTTTCGCTATAACACGGTATCTTATAACACGGTTTCGCTATAACACGGTTTCGCGATAACACGGTTTCGCTATAACACGGTTTCGCAATAACACGGTATCTTATAACACGGTTTCGCTATAACACGGTTTCGCTATAACACGGTATCTTATAACACGGTTTCGCTATAACACGGTATCTTATAACACGGTTTTGCTATAACACGGTTTCGCTATAACACGGTATCTTATAACACGGTTTCGCTATAACACGGTATCTTATAACACGGTTTCGCTATAACACGGTTTCGCTATAACACGGTTTCGCTATAACACGGTTTCGCTATAACACGGTTTCGCTATAACACGGTATCTTATAACACGGTTTCGCTATAACACGGTTTCGCTATAACACGGTATCTTATAACACGGTTTCGCTATAACACGGTTTCGCTATAACACGGTATCTTATAACACGGTTTCGCTATAACACGGTTTCGCTATAACACGGTATCTTATAACACGGTTTCGCTATAACACGGTTTCGCTATAACACGGTATCTTATAACACGGTTTCGCTATAACACGGTTTCGCTATAACACGGTATCTTATAACACGGTTTCGCTATAACACGGTTTCGCTATAACACGGTTTCGCTATAAGACGGTTTCGCTATAACACGGTTTCGCTATAACACGGTTTCGCTATAACACGGTATCTTATAACACGGTTTCGCTATAACACGGTTTCGCTATAACACGGTTTCGCTATAACACGGTATCTTATAACACGGTTTCGCTATAACACGGTTTCGCTATAACACGGTTTCGCTATAACACGGTATCTTATAACACGGTTTCGCTATAACACGGTTTCGCTATAACACGGTATCTTATAACACGGTTTCGCTATAACACGGTATCTTATAACACGGTTTCGCTATAACACGGTATCTTATAACACGGTTTCGCTATAACACGGTTTCGCTATAACACGGTTTCGCTATAACACGGTATCTTATAACACGGTTTCGCTATAACACGGTATCTTATAACACGGTTTCGCTATAACACGGTATCTTATAACACGGTTTCGCTATAACACGGTATCTTATAACACGGTTTCGCTATAACACGGTTTCGCTATAACACGGTATCTTATAACACGGTTTCGCTATAACACGGTATCTTATAACACGGTTTCGCTATAACACAGTATCTTATAACACGGTTTCGCTATAACACGGTTTCGCTATAACACGGTTTCGCTATAACACGGTATCTTATAACACGGTTTCGCTATAACACGGTTTCGCTATAACACGGTTTCGCTATAACACGGTATCTTATAACACGGTTTCGCTATAACACGGTTTCGCTATAACACGGTATCTTACAACACGGTTTCGCTATAACACGGTTTCGCTATAACACGGTATCTTATAACACGGTTTCGCTATAACACGGTATCTTATAACACGGTTTCGCTATAACACGGTTTCGCTATAACACGGTATCTTATAACACGGTTTCGCTATAACACGGTTTCGCTATAACACGGTTTCGCTATAACACGGTTTCGCTATAACACGGTATCTTATAACACGGTTTCGCTATAACACGGTATCTTACAACACGGTTTCGCTATAACACGGTTTCGCTATAACACGATATCTTATAACACGGTTTCGCTATAACACGGTATCTTATAACACGGTTTCGCTATAACACGGTTTCGCTATAACACGGTATCTTATAACACGGTTTCGCTATAACACGGTTTCGCTATAACACGGTTTCGCTATAACACGGTTTCGCTATAACACGGTATCTTATAACACGGTTTCGCTATAACACGGTATCTTATAACACGGTTTCGCTATAACACGGTATCTTATAACACGGTTTCGCTATAACACGGTTTCGCTATAACACGGTTTCGCTATAACACGGTTTCGCTATAACACGGTATCTTATAACACGGTTTCGCTATAACACGGTTTCGCTATAACACGGTATCTTATAACACGGTTTCGCTATAACACGGTTTCGCTATAACACGGTATCTTATAACACGGTTTCGCTATAACACGGTTTCGCTATAACACGGTTTCGCTATAACACGGTATCTTATAACACGGTTTCGCTATAACACGGTATCTTATAACACGGTTTCGCTATAACACGGTATCTTATAACACGGTTTCGCTATAACACGGTTTCGCTATAACACGGTATCTTATAACACGGTTTCGCTATAACACGGTATCTTATAACACGGTTTCGCTATAACACGGTATCTTATAACACGGTTTCGCTATAACACGGTTTCGCTATAACACGGTTTCGCTATAACACGGTTTCGCTATAACACGGTTTCGCTATAACACGGTTTCGCTATAACACGGTATCTTATAACACGGTTTCGCTATAACACGGTATCTTATAACACGGTTTCGCTATAACACGGTTTCGCTATAACACGGTATCTTATAACACGGTTTCGCTATAACACGGTTTCGCTATAACACGGTTTCGCTATAACACGGTTTCGCTATAACACGGTTTCGCTATAACACGGTTTCGCTATAACACGGTATCTTATAACACGGTTTCGCTTTAACACGGTTTCGCTATAACACGGTTTCGCTATAACACGGTATCTTATAACACGGTTTCGCTATAACACGGTTTCGCTATAACACGGTTTCGCTATAACACGGTTTCGCTATAACACGGTATCTTATAACACGGTTTCGCTATAACACGGTTTCGCTATAACACGGTTTCGCTATAACACGGTTTCGCTATAACACGGTATCTTATAACACGGTTTCGCTATAACACGGTTTCGCTATAACACGGTTTCGCTATAACACGGTATCTTATAACACGGTTTCGCTATAACACGGTTTCGCTATAACACGGTTTCGCTATAACACGGTTTCGCTATAACACGGTATCTTATAACACGGTTTCGCTATAACACGGTTTCGCTATAATACGGTATCTTATAACACGGTTTCGCTATAACACGGTTTCGCTATAACACGGTTTCGCTATAACACGGTTTCGCTATAACACGGTATCTTATAACACGGTTTCGCTATAACACGGTTTCGCTATAACACGGTTTCGCTATAACACGGTTTCGCTATAACACGGTATCTTATAACACGGTTTCGCTATAACACGGTTTCGCTATAACACGGTTTCGCTATAACACGGTATCTTATAACACGGTTTCGCTATAACACGGTTTCGCTATAACACGGTTTCGCTATAACACGGTTTCGCTATAACACGGTATCTTATAACACGGTTTCGCTATAACACGGTTTCGCTATAACACGGTATCTTATAACACGGTTTCGCTATAACACGGTTTCGCTATAACACGGTTTCGCTATAACACGGTATCTTATAACACGGTTTCGCTATAACACGGTTTCGCTACAACACGGTTTCGCTATAACACGGTTTCGCTATAACACGGTATCTTATAACACGGTTTCGCTATAACACGGTTTCGCTATAACACGGTTTCGCTATAACACGGTATCTTATAACACGGTTTCGCTATAACACGGTTTCGCTATAACACGGTTTCGCTATAACACGGTTTTGCTATAACACGGTTTCGCTATAACACGGTTTCGCTATAACACGGTTTCGCTATAACACGGTATCTTATAACACGGTATCGCTATAACACGGTATCTTATAACACGGTTTCGCTATAACACGGTATCTTATAACACGGTTTCGCTATAACACGGTTTCGCTATAACACGGTTTCGCTATAACACGGTTTCGCTATAACACGGTTTCGCTATAACACGGTATCTTATAACACGGTTTCGCTATAACACGGTTTCGCTATAACACGGTTTCGCTATAACACGGTTTCGCTATAACACGGTATCTTATAACACGGTTTCGCTATAACACGGTTTCGCTATAACACGGTATCTTATAACACGGTTTCGCTATAACACGGTTTCGCTATACCACGGTTTCGCTATAACATGGTATCTTATAACACGGTTTCGCTATAACACGGTTTCGCTATAACACGGTATCTTATAACACGGTTTCGCTATAACACGGTATCTTATAACACGGTTTCGCTATAACACGGTTTCGCTATAACACGGTTTCGCTATAACACGGTTTCGCTATAACACGGTTTCGCTATAACACGGTATCTTATAACACGGTTTCGCTATAACACTGTTTCGCTATAACACGGTTTCGCTATAACACGGTATCTTATAACACGGTTTCGCTATAACACGGTTTCGCGATAACACGGTATCTTATAACACGGTTTCGCTATAACACGGTTTCGCTATAACACGGTATCTTATAACACGGTTTCGCTATAACACGGTATCTTATAACACGGTTTCGCTATAACACGGTTTCGCTATAACACGGTTTCGCTATAACACGGTTTCGCTATAACACGGTTTCGCTATAACACGGTATCTTATAACACGGTTTTGCTATAACACGGTTTCGCTATAACACGGTATCTTATAACACGGTTTCGCTATAACACGGTATCTTATAACACGGTTTCGCTATAACACGGTTTCGCTATAACACGGTTTCGCTATAACACGGTTTCGCTATAACACGGTATCTTATAACACGGTTTCGCTATAACACGGTTTCGCTATAACACGGTTTCGCTATAACACGGTTTCGCTATAACACGGTTTCGCTATAACACGGTATCTTATAACACGGTTTCGCTATAACACGGTTTCGCTATAACACGGTTTCGCTATAACACGGTATCTTATAACACGGTTTCGCTATAACACGGTTTCGCTATAACACGGTTTCGCTATAACACGGTTTCGCTATAACACGGTATCTTATAACACGGTATCTTATAACACGGTTTCGCTATAACACGGTTTCGCTATAACACGGTTTCGCTATAAGACGGTTTCGCTATAACACGGTTTCGCTATAACACGGTATCTTATAACACGGTTTCGCTATAACACGGTTTCGCTATAACACGGTTTCGCTATAACACGGTTTCGCTATAACACGGTATCTTATAACACGGTTTCGCTATAACACTGCTTCGCTATAACACGGTTTCGCTATAACACGGTATCTTATAACACGGTTTCGCTATAACACGGTTTCGCTATAACACGGTATCTTATAACACGGTTTCGCTATAACACGGTATCTTATAACACGGTTTCGCTATAACACGGTTTCGCTATAACACGGTTTCGCTATAACACGGTATCTTATAACACGGTTTCGCTATAACACGGTTTCGCTATAACACGGTTTCGCTATAACACGGTATCTTATAACACGGTTTCGCTATAACACGGTTTCGCTATAACACGGTTTCGCTATAACACGGTTTCGCTATAACACGGTATCTTATAACACGGTTTCGCTATAACACGGTATCTTATAACACGGTTTCGCTATAACACGGTATCTTATAACACGGTTTCGCTATAACACGGTTTCGCTATAACACGGTTTCGCTATAACACGGTATCTTATAACACGGTTTCGCTATAACACGGTTTCGCTATAACACGGTATCGCTATAACACGGTATCTTATAACACGGTTTCGCTATAACACGGTTTCGCTATAACACGGTTTCGCTATAACACGGTATCTTATAACACGGTTTCGCTATAACACGGTTTCGCTATAACACGGTTTCGCTATAACACGGTTTTGCTATAACACGGTTTCGCTATAACACGGTTTCGCTATAACACGGTTTCGCTATAACACGGTATCTTATAACACGGTTTCGCTATAACACGGTATCTTATAACACGGTTTCGCTATAACACGGTATCTTATAACACGGTTTCGCTATAACACGGTTTCGCTATAACACGGTTTCGCTATAACACGGTTTCGCTATAACACGGTTTCGCTATAACACGGTATCTTATAACACGGTTTCGCTATAACACGGTTTCGCTATAACACGGTTTCGCTATAACACGGTATCTTATAACACGATTTCGCTATAACACGGTATCTTATAACACGGTTTCGCTATAACACGGTTTCGCTATAACACGGTTTCGCTATAACACGGTTTCGCTATAACACGGTATCTTATAACACGGTTTCGCTATAACACGGTTTCGCTATAACACGGTATCTTATAACACGGTTTCGCTATAACACGGTTTCGCTATAACACGGTTTCGCTATAACACGGTATCTTATAACACGGTTTCGCTATAACACGGTTTCGCTATAACACGGTATCTTATAACACGGTTTCGCTATAACACGGTTTCGCTATAACACGGTTTCGCTATACCACGGTTTCGCTATAACACGGTATCTTATAACACGGTTTCGCTATAACACGGTTTCGCTATAACACGGTATCTTATAACACGGTTTCGCTATAACACGGTTTCGCTATAACACGGTATCTTATAACACGGTTTCGCTATAACACGGTATCTTATAACACGGTTTCGCTATAACACGGTTTCGCTATAACACGGTTTCGCTATAACACGGTTTCGCTATAACACGGTTTCGCTATAACACGGTATCTTATAACACGGTTTCGCTATAACACGGTTTCGCTATAACACGGTATCTTATAACACGGTTTCGCTATAACACGGTTTCGCGATAACACGGTATCTTATAACACGGTTTCGCTATAACACGGTTTCGCTATAACACGGTATCTTATAACACGGTTTCGCTATAACACGGTTTCGCTATAACACGGTATCTTATAACACGGTTTCGCTATAACACGGTTTCGCTATAACACGGTTTCGCTATAACACGGTATCTTATAACACGGTTTTGCTATAACACGGTTTCGCTATAACACGGTATCTTATAACACGGTTTCGCTATAACACGGTATCTTATAACACGGTTTCGCTATAACACGGTTTCGCTATAACACGGTATCTTATAACACGGTTTCGCTATAACACGGTTTCGCTATAACACGGTATCTTATAACACGGTTTCGCTATAACACGGTTTCGCTATAACACGGTTTCGCTATAACACGGTATCTTATAACACGGTTTCGCTATAACACGGTTTCGCTATAACACGGTTTCGCTATAACACGGTATGTTATAACACGGTTTCGCTATAACACGGTTTCGCTATAAGACGGTTTCGCTATAACACGGTTTCGCTATAACACGGTATCTTATAACACGGTTTCGCTATAACACGGTTTCGCTATAACACGGTTTCGCTATAACACGGTATCTTATAACACGGTTTCGCTATAACACTGCTTCGCTATAACACGGTTTCGCTATAACACGGTATCTTATAACACGGTTTCGCTATAACACGGTTTCGCTATAACACGGTTTCGCTATAACACGGTATCTTATAACACGGTTTCGCTATAACACGGTTTCGCTATAACACGGTTTCGCTATAACACGGTATCTTATAACACGGTTTCGCTATAACACGGTTTCGCTATAACACGGTTTCGCTATAACACGGTTTCGCTATAACACGGTTTCGCTATAACACGGTTTCGCTATAACACGGTATCTTATAACACGGTTTCGCTATAACACGGTTTCGCTATAACACGGTTTCGCTATAACACGGTTTCGCTATAACACGGTATCTTATAACACGGTTTCGCTATAACACGGTTTCGCTATAACACGGTTTTGCTATAACACGGTTTCGCTATAACACGGTATCTTATAACACGGTTTCGCTATAACACGGTATCTTATAACACGGTTTCGCTATAACACGGTATCTTATAACACGGTTTCGCTATAACACGGTTTCGCTATAACACGGTTTCGCTATAACACGGTTTCGCTATAACACGGTTTCGCTATAACACGGTATCTTATAACACGGTTTCGCTATAACACGGTTTCGCTATAACATGGTATCTTATAACACGGTTTCGCTATAACACGGTTTCGCTATAACACGGTTTCGCTATAACACGGTATCTTATAACACGGTTTCGCTATAACACGGTTTCGCTATAACACGGTATCTTATAACACGGTTTCGCTATAACACGGTTTCGCTATAACACGGTTTCGCTATAACACGGTTTTCTATAACACGGTATCTTATAACACGGTTTCGCTATAACACGGTTTCGCTATAACACGGTATCTTATAACACGGTTTCGCTATAACACGGTTTCGCTATAACACGGTTTCGCTATAACACGGTTTCGCTATAACACGGTATCTTATAACACGGTTTCGCTATAACACGGTTTCGCTATAACACGGTTTCGCTATAACACGGTTTCGCTATAACACGGTATCTTATAACACGGTTTCGCTATAACACGGTTTCGCGATAACACGGTATCTTATAACACAGTTTCGCTATAACACGGTATCTTATAACACGGTTTCGCTATAACACGGTTTCGCTATAACACGGTATCTTATAACACGGTTTCGCTATAACACGGTTTCGCTATAACACGGTTTCGCTATAACACGGTATCTTATAACACGGTTTCGCTATAACACGGTTTCGCGATAACACGGTATCTTATAACACAGTTTCGCTATAACACGGTATCTTATAACACGGTTTCGCTATAACACGGTTTCGCTATAACACGGTATCTTATAACACGGTTTCGCTATAACACGGTTTCGCTATAACACGGTATCTTATAACACGGTTTCGCTATAACACGGTTTCGCTATAACACGGTTTCGCTATAACACGGTATCTTATAACACGGTTTCGCTATAACACGGTTTCGCGATAACACGGTATCTTATAACACAGTTTCGCTATAACACGGTATCTTATAACACGGTTTCGCTATAACACGGTATCTTATAACACGGTTTCGCTATAACACGGTTTCGCTATAACACGGTTTCGCTATAACACGGTTTCGCTATAACACGGTATCTTATAACACGGTTTCGCTATAACACGGTTTCGCGATAACACGGTATCTTATAACACGGTTTCGCTATAACACGGTTTCGCAATAACACGGTATCTTATAACACGGTTTCGCTATAACACGGTTTCGCTATAACACGGTATCTTATAACACGGTTTCGCTATAACACGGTATCTTATAACACGGTTTTGCTATAACACGGTTTCGCTATAACACGGTATCTTATAACACGGTTTCGCTATAACACGGTATCTTATAACACGGTTTCGCGATAACACGGTATCTTATAACACAGTTTCGCTATAACACGGTATCTTATAACACGGTTTCGCTATAACACGGTATCTTATAACACGGTTTCGCTATAACACGGTTTCGCTATAACACGGTTTCGCTATAACACGGTATCTTATAACACGGTTTCGCTATAACACGGTTTCGCGATAACACGGTATCTTATAACACGGTTTCGCTATAACACGGTTTCGCAATAACACGGTATCTTATAACACGGTTTCGCTATAACACGGTTTCGCTATAACACGGTATCTTATAACACGGTTTCGCTATAACACGGTATCTTATAACACGGTTTTGCTATAACACGGTTTCGCTATAACACGGTATCTTATAACACGGTTTCGCTATAACACGGTATCTTATAACACGGTTTCGCTATAACACGGTTTCGCTATAACACGGTATCTTATAACACGGTTTCGCTATAACACGGTTTCGCTATAACACGGTATCTTATAACACGGTTTCGCTATAACACGGTATCTTATAACACGGTTTCGCTATAACACGGTTTCGCTATAACACGGTTTCGCTATAACACGGTTTCGCTATAACACGGTTTCGCTATAACACGGTATCTTATAACACGGTTTCGCTATAACACGGTTTCGCTATAACACGGTTTCGCTATAACACGGTATCTTATAACACGGTTTCGCTATAACACGGTTTCGCGATAACACGGTATCTTATAACACGGTTTCGCTATAACACGGTTTCGCTATAACACGGTATCTTATAACACGGTTTCGCTATAACACGGTTTCGCTATAACACGGTATCTTATAACACGGTTTCGCTATAACACGGTTTCGCTATAACACGGTTTCGCTATAACACGGTTTCGCTATAACACGGTATCTTATAACACGGTTTTGCTATAACACGGTTTCGCTATAACACGGTATCTTATAACACGGTTTCGCTATAACACGGTATCTTATAACACGGTTTCGCTATAACACGGTTTCGCTATAACACGGTATCTTATAACACGGTTTCGCTATAACACGGTTTCGCTATAACACGGTATCTTATAACACGGTTTCGCTATAACACGGTTTCGCTATAACACGGTTTCGCTATAACACGGTATCTTATAACACGGTTTCGCTATAACACGGTTTCGCTATAACACGGTATCTTATAACACGGTTTCGCTATAACACGGTTTCGCTATAACACGGTTTCGCTATAACACGGTATCTTATAACACGGTTTCGCTATAACACGGTTTCGCTATAACACGGTATCTTATAACACGGTTTCGCTATAACACGGTTTCGCTATAACACGGTTTCGCTATAACACGGTATCTTATAACACGGTTTCGCTATAACACGGTTTCGCTATAACACGGTTTCGCTATAACACGGTATCTTATAACACGGTTTCGCTATAACACGGTTTCGCTATAAGACGGTTTCGCTATAACACGGTTTCGCTATAACACGGTTTCGCTATAACACGGTATCTTATAACACGGTTTCGCTATAACACGGTTTCGCTATAACACGGTATCTTATAACACGGTTTCGCTATAACACGGTTTCGCTATAACACGGTTTCGCTATAACACGGTTTCGCTATAACACGGTTTCGCTATAACACGGTTTCGCTATAACACGGTTTCGCTATAACACGGTATCTTATAACACGGTTTCGCTATAACACGGTTTCGCTATAACACGGTTTCGCTATAACACGGTATCTTATAACACGGTTTCGCTATAACACGGTTTCGCTATAACACGGTTTCGCTATAACACGGTTTCGCTATAACACGGTTTCGCTATAACACGGTTTCGCTATAACACGGTATCTTATAACACGGTTTCGCTATAACACGGTTTCGCTATAACACGGTTTCGCTATAACACGGTATCTTATAACACGGTTTCGCTATAACACGGTTTCGCTATAACACGGTTTTGCTATAACACGGTTTCGCTATAACACGGTATCTTATAACACGGTTTCGCTATAACACGGTATCTTATAACACGGTTTCGCTATAACACGGTATCTTATAACACGGTTTCGCTATAACACGGTTTCGCTATAACACGGTTTCGCTATAACACGGTTTCGCTATAACACGGTTTCGCTATAACACGGTATCTTATAACACGGTTTCGCTATAACACGGTTTCGCTATAACATGGTATCTTATAACACGGTTTCGCTATAACACGGTTTCGCTATAACACGGTTTCGCTATAACACGGTATCTTATAACACGGTTTCGCTATAACACGGTTTCGCTATAACACGGTATCTTATAACACGGTTTCGCTATAACACGGTTTCGCTATAACACGGTTTCGCTATAACACGGTTTTCTATAACACGGTATCTTATAACACGGTTTCGCTATAACACGGTTTCGCTATAACACGGTATCTTATAACACGGTTTCGCTATAACACGGTTTCGCTATAACACGGTTTCGCTATAACACGGTTTCGCTATAACACGGTATCTTATAACACGGTTTCGCTATAACACGGTTTCGCTATAACACGGTTTCGCTATAACACGGTTTCGCTATAACACGGTATCTTATAACACGGTTTCGCTATAACACGGTTTCGCGATAACACGGTATCTTATAACACAGTTTCGCTATAACACGGTATCTTATAACACGGTTTCGCTATAACACGGTTTCGCTATAACACGGTATCTTATAACACGGTTTCGCTATAACACGGTTTCGCTATAACACGGTTTCGCTATAACACGGTATCTTATAACACGGTTTCGCTATAACACGGTTTCGCGATAACACGGTATCTTATAACACAGTTTCGCTATAACACGGTATCTTATAACACGGTTTCGCTATAACACGGTTTCGCTATAACACGGTATCTTATAACACGGTTTCGCTATAACACGGTTTCGCTATAACACGGTATCTTATAACACGGTTTCGCTATAACACGGTTTCGCTATAACACGGTTTCGCTATAACACGGTATCTTATAACACGGTTTCGCTATAACACGGTTTCGCGATAACACGGTATCTTATAACACAGTTTCGCTATAACACGGTATCTTATAACACGGTTTCGCTATAACACGGTATCTTATAACACGGTTTCGCTATAACACGGTTTCGCTATAACACGGTTTCGCTATAACACGGTTTCGCTATAACACGGTATCTTATAACACGGTTTCGCTATAACACGGTTTCGCGATAACACGGTATCTTATAACACGGTTTCGCTATAACACGGTTTCGCAATAACACGGTATCTTATAACACGGTTTCGCTATAACACGGTTTCGCTATAACACGGTATCTTATAACACGGTTTCGCTATAACACGGTATCTTATAACACGGTTTTGCTATAACACGGTTTCGCTATAACACGGTATCTTATAACACGGTTTCGCTATAACACGGTATCTTATAACACGGTTTCGCGATAACACGGTATCTTATAACACAGTTTCGCTATAACACGGTATCTTATAACACGGTTTCGCTATAACACGGTATCTTATAACACGGTTTCGCTATAACACGGTTTCGCTATAACACGGTTTCGCTATAACACGGTATCTTATAACACGGTTTCGCTATAACACGGTTTCGCGATAACACGGTATCTTATAACACGGTTTCGCTATAACACGGTTTCGCAATAACACGGTATCTTATAACACGGTTTCGCTATAACACGGTTTCGCTATAACACGGTATCTTATAACACGGTTTCGCTATAACACGGTATCTTATAACACGGTTTTGCTATAACACGGTTTCGCTATAACACGGTATCTTATAACACGGTTTCGCTATAACACGGTATCTTATAACACGGTTTCGCTATAACACGGTTTCGCTATAACACGGTATCTTATAACACGGTTTCGCTATAACACGGTTTCGCTATAACACGGTATCTTATAACACGGTTTCGCTATAACACGGTATCTTATAACACGGTTTCGCTATAACACGGTTTCGCTATAACACGGTTTCGCTATAACACGGTTTCGCTATAACACGGTTTCGCTATAACACGGTATCTTATAACACGGTTTCGCTATAACACGGTTTCGCTATAACACGGTTTCGCTATAACACGGTATCTTATAACACGGTTTCGCTATAACACGGTTTCGCGATAACACGGTATCTTATAACACGGTTTCGCTATAACACGGTTTCGCTATAACACGGTATCTTATAACACGGTTTCGCTATAACACGGTTTCGCTATAACACGGTATCTTATAACACGGTTTCGCTATAACACGGTTTCGCTATAACACGGTTTCGCTATAACACGGTTTCGCTATAACACGGTATCTTATAACACGGTTTTGCTATAACACGGTTTCGCTATAACACGGTATCTTATAACACGGTTTCGCTATAACACGGTATCTTATAACACGGTTTCGCTATAACACGGTTTCGCTATAACACGGTATCTTATAACACGGTTTCGCTATAACACGGTTTCGCTATAACACGGTATCTTATAACACGGTTTCGCTATAACACGGTTTCGCTATAACACGGTTTCGCTATAACACGGTATCTTATAACACGGTTTCGCTATAACACGGTTTCGCTATAACACGGTATCTTATAACACGGTTTCGCTATAACACGGTTTCGCTATAACACGGTTTCGCTATAACACGGTATCTTATAACACGGTTTCGCTATAACACGGTTTCGCTATAACACGGTATCTTATAACACGGTTTCGCTATAACACGGTTTCGCTATAACACGGTTTCGCTATAACACGGTATCTTATAACACGGTTTCGCTATAACACGGTTTCGCTATAACACGGTTTCGCTATAACACGGTATCTTATAACACGGTTTCGCTATAACACGGTTTCGCTATAAGACGGTTTCGCTATAACACGGTTTCGCTATAACACGGTTTCGCTATAACACGGTATCTTATAACACGGTTTCGCTATAACACGGTTTCGCTATAACACGGTATCTTATAACACGGTTTCGCTATAACACGGTTTCGCTATAACACGGTTTCGCTATAACACGGTTTCGCTATAACACGGTTTCGCTATAACACGGTTTCGCTATAACACGGTATCTTATAACACGGTTTCGCTATAACACGGTTTCGCTATAACACGGTTTCGCTATAACACGGTATCTTATAACACGGTTTCGCTATAACACGGTTTCGCTATAACACGGTTTTGCTATAACACGGTTTCGCTATAACACGGTATCTTATAACACGGTTTCGCTATAACACGGTATCTTATAACACGGTTTCGCTATAACACGGTATCTTATAACACGGTTTCGCTATAACACGGTTTCGCTATAACACGGTTTCGCTATAACACGGTATCTTATAACACGGTTTCGCTATAACACGGTTTCGCTATAACACGGTATCTTATAACACGGTTTCGCTATAACACGGTTTCGCTATAACACGGTTTCGCTATAACACGGTTTCGCTATAACACGGTATCTTATAACACGGTTTCGCTATAACACGGTTTCGCTATAACACGGTATCTTATAACACGGTTTCGCTATAACACGGTTTCGCTATAACACGGTTTCGCTATAACACGGTATCTTATAACACGGTTTCGCTATAACACGGTTTCGCTATAACACGGTATCTTATAACACGGTTTCGCTATAACACGGTTTCGCTATAACACGGTTTCGCTATAACACGGTTTCGCTATAACACGGTATCTTATAACACGGTTTCGCTATAACACGGTTTCGCTATAACACGGTTTCGCTATAACACGGTTTCGCTATAACACGGTATCTTATAACACGGTTTCGCTATAACACGGTTTCGCGATAACACGGTATCTTATAACACAGTTTCGCTATAACACGGTATCTTATAACACGGTTTCGCTATAACACGGTTTCGCTATAACACGGTATCTTATAACACGGTTTCGCTATAACACGGTTTCGCTATAACACGGTTTCGCTATAACACGGTATCTTATAACACGGTTTCGCTATAACACGGTTTCGCGATAACACGGTATCTTATAACACAGTTTCGCTATAACACGGTATCTTATAACACGGTTTCGCTATAACACGGTTTCGCTATAACACGGTATCTTATAACACGGTTTCGCTATAACACGGTTTCGCTATAACACGGTTTCGCTATAACACGGTATCTTATAACACGGTTTCGCTATAACACGGTTTCGCTATAACACGGTTTCGCTATAACACGGTATCTTATAACACGGTTTCGCTATAACACGGTTTCGCGATAACACGGTATCTTATAACACAGTTTCGCTATAACACGGTATCTTATAACACGGTTTCGCTATAACACGGTTTCGCTATAACACGGTATCTTATAACACGGTTTCGCTATAACACGGTTTCGCTATAACACGGTTTCGCTATAACACGGTTTCGCTATAACACGGTATCTTATAACACGGTTTCGCTATAACACGGTTTCGCTATAACACGGTATCTTATAACACGGTTTCGCTATAACACGGTTTCGCGATAACACGGTATCTTATAACACGGTTTCGCTATAACACGGTTTCGCAATAACACGGTATCTTATAACACGGTTTCGCTATAACACGGTTTCGCTATAACACGGTATCTTATAACACGGTTTCGCTATAACACGGTATCTTATAACACGGTTTTGCTATAACACGGTTTCGCTATAACACGGTATCTTATAACACGGTTTCGCTATAACACGGTATCTTATAACACGGTTTCGCTATAACACGGTTTCGCTATAACACGGTATCTTATAACACGGTTTCGCTATAACACGGTTTCGCTATAACATGGTATCTTATAACACGGTTTCGCTATAACACGGTATCTTATAACACGGTTTCGCTATAACACGGTTTCGCTATAACACGGTTTCGCTATAACACGGTTTCGCTATAACACGGTTTCGCTATAACACGGTATCTTATAACACGGTTTCGCTATAACACGGTTTCGCTATAACACGGTTTCGCTATAACACGGTATCTTATAACACGGTTTCGCTATAACACGGTTTCGCGATAACACGGTATCTTATAACACGGTTTCGCTATAACACGGTATCTTATAACACGGTTTCGCTATAACACGGTTTCGCTATAACACGGTATCTTATAACACGGTTTCGCTATAACACGGTTTCGCTATAACACGGTTTCGCTATAACACGGTTTCGCTATAACACGGTATCTTATAACACGGTTTTGCTATAACACGGTTTCGCTATAACACGGTATCTTATAACACGGTTTCGCTATAACACGGTATCTTATAACACGGTTTCGCTATAACACGGTTTCGCTATAACACGGTATCTTATAACACGGTTTCGCTATAACACGGTTTCGCTATAACACGGTATCTTATAACACGGTTTCGCTATAACACGGTTTCGCTATAACACGGTTTCGCTATAACACGGTATCTTATAACACGGTTTCGCTATAACACGGTTTCGCTATAACACGGTTTCGCTATAACACGGTATCTTATAACACGGTTTCGCTATAACACGGTTTCGCTATAACACGGTTTCGCTATAACACGGTATCTTATAACACGGTTTCGCTATAACACGGTTTCGCTATAACACGGTATCTTATAACACGGTTTCGCTATAACACGGTTTCGCTATAACACGGTTTCGCTATAACACGGTATCTTATAACACGGTTTCGCTATAACACGGTTTCGCTATAACACGGTTTCGCTATAACACGGTATCTTATAACACGGTTTCGCTATAACACGGTTTCGCTATAAGACGGTTTCGCTATAACACGGTTTCGCTATAACACGGTATCTTATAACACGGTTTCGCTATAACACGGTTTCGCTATAACACGGTTTCGCTATAACACGGTATCTTATAACACGGTTTCGCTATAACACTGCTTCGCTATAACACGGTTTCGCTATAACACGGTATCTTATAACACGGTTTCGCTATAACACGGTTTCGCTATAACACGGTACCTTATAACACGGTTTCGCTATAACACGGTATCTTATAACACGGTTTCGCTATAACACGGTTTCGCTATAACACGGTTTCGCTATAACACGGTTTCGCTATAACACGGTTTCGCTATAACACGGTATCTTATAACACGGTTTTGCTATAACACGGTTTCGCTATAACACGGTATCTTATAACACGGTTTCGCTATAACACGGTATCTTATAACACGGTTTCGCTATAACACGGTTTCGCTATAACACGGTATCTTATAACACGGTTTCGCTATAACACGGTTTCGCTATAACACGGTATCTTATAACACGGTTTCGCTATAACACGGTTTCGCTATAACACGGTTTCGCTATAACACGGTATCTTATAACACGGTTTCGCTATAACACGGTTTCGCTATAACACGGTTTCGCTATAACACGGTATCTTATAACACGGTTTCGCTATAACACGGTTTCGCTATAACACGGTTTCGCTATAACACGGTATCTTATAACACGGTTTCGCTATAACACGGTTTCGCTATAACACGGTATCTTATAACACGGTTTCGCTATAACACGGTTTCGCTATAACACGGTTTCGCTATAACACGGTATCTTATAACACGGTTTCGCTATAACACGGTTTCGCTATAACACGGTTTCGCTATAACACGGTATCTTATAACACGGTTTCGCTATAACACGGTTTCGCTATAAGACGGTTTCGCTATAACACGGTTTCGCTATAACACGGTATCTTATAACACGGTTTCGCTATAACACGGTTTCGCTATAACACGGTTTCGCTATAACACGGTATCTTATAACACGGTTTCGCTATAACACTGCTTCGCTATAACACGGTTTCGCTATAACACGGTATCTTATAACACGGTTTCGCTATAACACGGTTTCGCTATAACACGGTACCTTATAACACGGTTTCGCTATAACACGGTATCTTATAACACGGTTTCGCTATAACACGGTTTCGCTATAACACGGTTTCGCTATAACACGGTATCTTATAACACGGTTTCGCTATAACACGGTATCTTATAACACGGTTTCGCTATAACACGGTTTCGCTATAACACGGTATCTTATAACACGGTTTCGCTATAACACGGTTTCGCTATAACACGGTTTCGCTCTAACACGGTATCTTATAACACGGTTTCGCTATAACACGGTTTCGCTATAACACGGTTTCGCTATAATACGGTATCTTATAACACGGTTTCGCTATAACACGGTTTCGCTATAACACGGTTTCGCTATAACACGGTTTCGCTATAACACGGTTTCGCTATAACACGGTTTCGCTATAACACGGTATCTTATAACACGGTTTCGCTATAACACGGTTTCGCTATAACACGGTTTCGCTATAACACGGTATCTTATAACACGGTTTCGCTATAACACGGTTTCGCTATAACACGGTTTTGCTATAACACGGTTTCGCTATAACACGGTATCTTATAACACGGTTTCGCTATAACACGGTATCTTATAACACGGTTTCGCTATAACACGGTATCTTATAACACGGTTTCGCTATAACACGGTTTCGCTATAACACGGTTTCGCTATAACACGGTATCTTATAACACGGTTTCGCTATAACACGGTTTCGCTATAACACGGTTTTGCTATAACACGGTTTCGCTATAACACGGTATCTTATAACACGGTTTCGCTATAACACGGTATCTTATAACACGGTTTCGCTATAACACGGTATCTTATAACACGGTTTCGCTATAACACGGTTTCGCTATAACACGGTTTCGCTATAACACGGTTTCGCTATAACACGGTATCTTATAACACGGTTTCGCTATAACACGGTTTCGCTATAACACGGTATCTTATAACACGGTTTCGCTATAGCACGGTTTCGCTATAACACGGTTTCGCTATAACACGGTATCTTATAACACGGTTTCGCTATAACACGGTTTCGCTATAACACGGTATCTTATAACACGGTTTCGCTATAACACGGTTTCGCTATAACACGGTTTCGCTATAACACGGTATCTTATAACACGGTTTCGCTATAACACGGTTTCGCTATAACACGGTATCTTATAACACGGTTTCGCTATAACACGGTTTCGCTATAACACGGTTTCGCTATAACACGGTTTCGCTATAACACGGTATCTTATAACACGGTTTCGCTATAACACGGTTTCGCTATAACACGGTTTCGCTATAACACGGTATCTTATAACACGGTTTCGCTATAACACGGTTTCGCGATAACACGGTATCTTATAACACAGTTTCGCTATAACACGGTATCTTATAACACGGTTTCGCTATAACACGGTTTCGCTATAACACGGTATCTTATAACACGGTTTCGCTATAACACGGTTTCGCTATAACACGGTTTCGCTATAACACGGTATCTTATAACACGGTTTCGCTATAACACGGTTTCGCGATAACACGGTATCTTATAACACAGTTTCGCTATAACACGGTATCTTATAACACGGTTTCGCTATAACACGGTTTCGCTATAACACGGTATCTTATAACACGGTTTCGCTATAACACGGTTTCGCTATAACACGGTTTCGCTATAACACGGTATCTTATAACACGGTTTCGCTATAACACGGTTTCGCTATAACACGGTTTCGCTATAACACGGTATCTTATAACACGGTTTCGCTATAACACGGTTTCGCGATAACACGGTATCTTATAACACGGTTTCGCTATAACACGGTTTCGCTATAACACGGTATCTTATAACACGGTTTCGCTATAACACGGTTTCGCTATAACACGGTATCTTATAACACGGTTTCGCTATAACACGGTTTCGCTATAACACGGTATCTTATAACACGGTTTCGCTATAACACGGTTTCGCTATA
This sequence comes from Onthophagus sagittarius, assembly GCA_036711965.1. Classification (NCBI taxonomy): domain Eukaryota; kingdom Metazoa; phylum Arthropoda; class Insecta; order Coleoptera; family Scarabaeidae; genus Onthophagus; species Onthophagus sagittarius. The sequence continues at coordinate 24,832 of JASERS010000043.1, forward strand.
ACACGGTATCTTATAACACGGTTTCGCTATAACACGGTTTCGCTATAACACGGTATCTTATAACACGGTTTCGCTATAACACGGTTTCGCTATAACACGGTATCTTATAACACGGTTTCGCTATAACACGGTTTCGCTATAACACGGTATCTTATAACACGGTTTCGCTATAACACGGTTTCGCGATAACACGGTATCTTATAACACAGTTTCGCTATAACACGGTATCTTATAACACGGTTTCGCTATAACACGGTTTCGCTATAACACGGTATCTTATAACACGGTTTCGCTATAACACGGTTTCGCTATAACACGGTTTCGCTATAACACGGTATCTTATAACACGGTTTCGCTATAACACGGTTTCGCTATAACACGGTTTCGCTATAACACGGTATCTTATAACACGGTTTCGCTATAACACGGTTTCGCGATAACACGGTATCTTATAACACGGTTTCGCTATAACACGGTTTCGCTATAACACGGTATCTTATAACACGGTTTCGCTATAACACGGTTTCGCTATAACACGGTATCTTATAACACGGTTTCGCTATAACACGGTTTCGCTATAACACGGTATCTTATAACACGGTTTCGCTATAACACGGTTTCGCTATAACACGGTATCTTATAACACGGTTTCGCTATAACACGGTTTCGCTATAACACGGTATCTTATAACACGGTTTCGCTATAACACGGTTTCGCTATAACACGGTTTCGCTATAACACGGTATCTTATAACACGGTTTCGCTATAACACGGTATCTTATAACACGGTTTCGCGATAACACGGTATCTTATAACACGGTTTCGCTATAACACGGTTTCGCTATAACACGGTATCTTATAACACGGTTTCGCTATAACACGGTTTCGCTATAACACGGTATCTTATAACACGGTTTCGCTATAACACGGTATCTTATAACACGGTTTCGCTATAACACGGTTTCGCTATAACACGGTATCTTATAACACGGTTTCGCTATAACACGGTTTCGCTATAACACGGTATCTTATAACACGGTTTCGCTATAACACGGTTTCGCTATAACACGGTTTCGCTATAACACGGTATCTTATAACACGGTTTCGCTATAACACGGTATCTTATAACACGGTTTCGCTATAACACGGTTTCGCGATAACACGGTATCTTATAACACGGTTTCGCTATAACACGGTTTCGCTATAACACGGTTTCGCTATAACACGGTTTCGCTATAACACGGTTTCGCTATAACACGGTTTCGCTATAACACGGTTTCGCTATAACACGGTTTCGCTATAACACGGTATCTTATAACACGGTTTCGCTTTAACACGGTTTCGCTATAACACGGTTTCGCTATAACACGGTATCTTATAACACGGTTTCGCTATAACACGGTTTCGCTATAACACGGTTTCGCTATAACACGGTATCTTATAACACGGTTTCGCTATAACACGGTTTCGCTATAACACGGTTTCGCTATAACACGGTTTCGCTATAACACGGTATCTTATAACACGGTTTCGCTATAACACGGTTTCGCTATAACACGGTATCTTATAACACGGTTTCGCTATAACACGGTTTCGCTATAACACGGTTTCGCTATAACACGGTTTCGCTATAACACGGTATCTTATAACACGGTTTCGCTATAACACGGTTTCGCTATAACACGGTTTCGCTATAATACGGTATCTTATAACACGGTTTCGCTATAACACGGTTTCGCTATAACACGGTTTCGCTATAACACGGTTTCGCTATAACACGGTATCTTATAACACGGTTTCGCTATAACACGGTTTCGCTATAACACGGTTTCGCTATAACACGGTTTCGCTATAACACGGTATCTTATAACACGGTTTCGCTATAACACGGTTTCGCTATAACACGGTTTCGCTATAACACGGTTTCGCTATAACACGGTATCTTATAACACGGTTTCGCTATAACACGGTTTCGCTATAACACGGTTTCGCTATAACACGGTATCTTATAACACGGTTTCGCTATAACACGGTTTCGCTATAACACGGTATCTTATAACACGGTTTCGCTATAACACGGTTTCGCTATAACACGGTTTCGCTATAACACGGTATCTTATAACACGGTTTCGCTATAACACGGTTTCGCTACAACACGGTTTCGCTATAACACGGTTTCGCTATAACACGGTATCTTATAACACGGTTTCGCTATAACACGGTTTCGCTATAACACGGTATCTTATAACACGGTTTCGCTATAACACGGTTTCGCTATAACACGGTTTCGCTATAACACGGTTTCGCTATAACACGGTATCTTATAACACGGTTTCGCTATAACACGGTTTAGCTATAACACGGTTTCGCTATAACACGGTATCTTATAACACGGTTTCGCTATAACACGGTTTCGCTATAACACGGTATCTTATAACACGGTTTCGCTATAACACGGTTTCGCTATAACACGGTTTCGCTATAACACGGTATCTTATAACACGGTTTCGCTATAACACGGTATCTTATAACACGGTTTCGCTATAACACGGTTTCGCTATAACACGGTTTCGCTATAACACGGTTTCGCTATAACACGGTTTCGCTATAACACGGTATCTTATAACACGGTTTCGCTATAACACGGTTTCGCTATAACACGGTATCTTATAACACGGTTTCGCTATAACACGGTTTCGCTATAACACGGTTTCGCTATAACACGGTATCTTATAACACGGTTTCGCTATAACACGGTTTCGCTATAACACGGTATCTTATAACACGGTTTCGCTATAACACGGTTTCGCTATAACACGGTTTCGCTATAACACGGTATCTTATAACACGGTTTCGCTATAACACGGTTTCGCTATAACACGGTATCTTATAACACGGTTTCGCTATAACACGGTTTCGCTATAACACGGTTTCGCTATAACACGGTTTCGCTATAACACGGTATCTTATAACACGGTTTCGCTATAACACGGTTTCGCTATAACACGGTTTCGCTATAACACGGTTTCGCTATAACACGGTATCTTATAACACGGTTTCGCTATAACACGGTTTCGCGATAACACGGTATCTTATAACACAGTTTCGCTATAACACGGTATCTTATAACACGGTTTCGCTATAACACGGTTTCGCTATAACACGGTATCTTATAACACGGTTTCGCTATAACACGGTTTCGCTATAACACGGTTTCGCTATAACACGGTATCTTATAACACGGTTTCGCTATAACACGGTTTCGCGATAACACGGTATCTTATAACACAGTTTCGCTATAACACGGTATCTTATAACACGGTTTCGCTATAACACGGTTTCGCTATAACACGGTATCTTATAACACGGTTTCGCTATAACACGGTTTCGCTATAACACGGTTTCGCTATAACACGGTTTCGCTATAACACGGTATCTTATAACACGGTTTCGCTATAACACGGTTTCGCTATAACACGGTTTCGCTATAACACGGTATCTTATAACACGGTTTCGCTATAACACGGTTTCGCGATAACACGGTATCTTATAACACAGTTTCGCTATAACACGGTATCTTATAACACGGTTTCGCTATAACACGGTTTCGCTATAACACGGTATCTTATAACACGGTTTCGCTATAACACGGTTTCGCTATAACACGGTTTCGCTATAACACGGTATCTTATAACACGGTTTCGCTATAACACGGTTTCGCTATAACACGGTATCTTATAACACGGTTTCGCTATAACACGGTTTCGCGATAACACGGTATCTTATAACACGGTTTCGCTATAACACGGTTTCGCTATAACACGGTTTCGCTATAACACGGTTTCGCTATAACACGGTTTCGCTATAACACGGTATCTTATAACACGGTTTCGCTTTAACACGGTTTCGCTATAACACGGTTTCGCTATAACACGGTATCTTATAACACGGTTTCGCTATAACACGGTTTCGCTATAACACGGTTTCGCTATAACACGGTATCTTATAACACGGTTTCGCTATAACACGGTTTCGCTATAACACGGTTTCGCTATAACACGGTTTCGCTATAACACGGTATCTTATAACACGGTTTCGCTATAACACGGTTTCGCTATAACACGGTTTCGCTATAACACGGTTTCGCTATAACACGGTTTCGCTATAACACGGTTTCGCTATAACACGGTATCTTATAACACGGTTTCGCTATAACACGGTTTCGCTATAACACGGTTTCGCTATAACACGGTTTCGCTATAACACGGTATCTTATAACACGGTTTCGCTATAACACGGTTTCGCTATAACACGGTTTCGCTATAATACGGTATCTTATAACACGGTTTCGCTATAACACGGTTTCGCTATAACACGGTTTCGCTATAACACGGTATCTTATAACACGGTTTCGCTATAACACGGTTTCGCTATAACACGGTTTCGCTATAACACGGTTTCGCTATAACACGGTATCTTATAACACGGTTTCGCTATAACACGGTTTCGCTATAACACGGTTTCGCTATAACACGGTATCTTATAACACGGTTTCGCTATAACACGGTTTCGCTATAACACGGTATCGCTATAACACGGTATCTTATAACACGGTTTCGCTATAACACGGTTTCGCTATAACACGGTATCTTATAACACGGTTTCGCTATAACACGGTTTCGCTATAACACGGTTTCGCTATAACACGGTATCTTATAACACGGTTTCGCTATAACACGGTTTCGCTACAACACGGTTTCGCTATAACACGGTTTCGCTATAACACGGTATCTTATAACACGGTTTCGCTATAACACGGTTTCGCTATAACACGGTTTCGCTATAACACGGTATCTTATAACACGGTTTCGCTATAACACGGTTTCGCTATAACACGGTTTCGCTATAACACGGTTTTGCTATAACACGGTTTCGCTATAACACGGTTTCGCTATAACACGGTTTCGCTATAACACGGTATCTTATAACACGGTATCGCTATAACACGGTATCTTATAACACGGTTTCGCTATAACACGGTATCTTATAACACGGTTTCGCTATAACACGGTTTCGCTATAACACGGTTTCGCTATAACACGGTTTCGCTATAACACGGTATCTTATAACACGGTTTCGCTATAACACGGTTTCGCTATAACACGGTTTCGCTATAACACGGTTTCGCTATAACACGGTTTCGCTATAACACGGTATCTTATAACACGGTTTCGCTATAACACGGTTTCGCTATAACACGGTATCTTATAACACGGTTTCGCTATAACACGGTTTCGCTATACCACGGTTTCGCTATAACATGGTATCTTATAACACGGTTTCGCTATAACACGGTTTCGCTATAACACGGTATCTTATAACACGGTTTCGCTATAACACGGTATCTTATAACACGGTTTCGCTATAACACGGTTTCGCTATAACACGGTTTCGCTATAACACGGTTTCGCTATAACACGGTTTCGCTATAACACGGTATCTTATAACACGGTTTCGCTATAACACTGTTTCGCTATAACACGGTTTCGCTATAACACGGTATCTTATAACACGGTTTCGCTATAACACGGTTTCGCGATAACACGGTATCTTATAACACGGTTTCGCTATAACACGGTTTCGCTATAACACGGTATCTTATAACACGGTTTCGCTATAACACGGTATCTTATAACACGGTTTCGCTATAACACGGTTTCGCTATAACACGGTTTCGCTATAACACGGTTTCGCTATAACACGGTTTCGCTATAACACGGTATCTTATAACACGGTTTTGCTATAACACGGTTTCGCTATAACACGGTATCTTATAACACGGTTTCGCTATAACACGGTATCTTATAACACGGTTTCGCTATAACACGGTTTCGCTATAACACGGTTTCGCTATAACACGGTTTCGCTATAACACGGTATCTTATAACACGGTTTCGCTATAACACGGTTTCGCTATAACACGGTTTCGCTATAACACGGTTTCGCTATAACACGGTTTCGCTATAACACGGTATCTTATAACACGGTTTCGCTATAACACGGTTTCGGTATAACACGGTTTCGCTATAACACGGTATCTTATAACACGGTTTCGCTATAACACGGGTTCGCTATAACACGGTTTCGCTATAACACGGTTTCGCTATAACACGGTATCTTATAACACGGTATCTTATAACACGGTTTCGCTATAACACGGTTTCGCTATAACACGGTATCTTATAACACGGTTTCGCTATAACACGGTATCTTATAACACGGTTTCGCTATAACACGGTTTCGCTATAACACGGTTTCGCTATAACACGGTATCTTATAACACGGTTTCGCTATAACACGGTTTCGCTATAACACGGTATCGCTATAACACGGTATCTTATAACACTGCTTCGCTATAACACGGTTTCGCTATAACACGGTATCTTATAACACGGTTTCGCTATAACACGGTTTCGCTATAACACGGTATCTTATAACACGGTTTCGCTATAACACGGTATCTTATAACACGGTTTCGCTATAACACGGTTTCGCTATAACACGGTTTCGCTATAACACGGTATCTTATAACACGGTTTCGCTATAACACGGTTTCGCTATAACACGGTATCTTATAACACGGTTTCGCTATAACACGGTATCTTATAACACGGTTTCGCTATAACACGGTTTCGCTATAACACGGTTTCGCTATAACACGGTATCTTATAACACGGTTTCGCTATAACACGGTTTCGCTATAACACGGTATCGCTATAACACGGTATCTTATAACACGGTTTCGCTATAACACGGTTTCGCTATAACACGGTATCTTATAACACGGTTTCGCTATAACACGGTATCTTATAACACGGTTTCGCTATAACACGGTATCTTATAACACGGTTTCGCTATAACACGGTATCTTATAACACGGTTTCGCTATAACACGGTTTCGCTATAACACGGTTTCGCTATAACACGGTTTCGCTATAACACGGTTTCGCTATAACACGGTATCTTATAACACGGTTTCGCTATAACACGGTTTCGCGATAACACGGTATCTTATAACACAGTTTCGCTATAACACGGTATCTTATAACACGGTTTCGCTATAACACGGTTTCGCTATAACACGGTATCTTATAACACGGTTTCGCTATAACACGGTTTCGCTATAACACGGTTTCGCTATAACACGGTATCTTATAACACGGTTTCGCTATAACACGGTTTCGCTATAACACGGTATCTTATAACACGGTTTCGCTATAACACGGTTTCGCGATAACACGGTATCTTATAACACGGTTTCGCTATAACACGGTTTCGCAATAACACGGTATCTTATAACACGGTTTCGCTATAACACGGTTTCGCTATAACACGGTATCTTATAACACGGTTTCGCTATAACACGGTATCTTATAACACGGTTTTGCTATAACACGGTTTCGCTATAACACGGTATCTTATAACACGGTTTCGCTATAACACGGTATCTTATAACACGGTTTCGCTATAACACGGTTTCGCTATAACACGGTATCTTATAACACGGTTTCGCTATAACACGGTTTCGCTATAACACGGTATCTTATAACACGGTTTCGCTATAACACGGTATCTTATAACACGGTTTCGCTATAACACGGTTTCGCTATAACACGGTTTCGCTATAACACGGTTTCGCTATAACACGGTTTCGCTATAACACGGTATCTTATAACACGGTTTCGCTATAACACGGTTTCGCTATAACACGGTTTCGCTATAACACGGTATCTTATAACACGGTTTCGCTATAACACGGTTTCGCGATAACACGGTATCTTATAACACGGTTTCGCTATAACACGGTTTCGCTATAACACGGTATCTTATAACACGGTTTCGCTATAACACGGTTTCGCTATAACACGGTTTCGCTATAACACGGTTTCGCTATAACACGGTTTTGCTATAACACGGTTTCGCTATAACACGGTATCTTATAACACGGTTTCGCTATAACACGGTATCTTATAACACGGTTTCGCTATAACACGGTTTCGCTATAACACGGTATCTTATAACACGGTTTCGCTATAACACGGTTTCGCTATAACACGGTATCTTATAACACGGTTTCGCTATAACACGGTTTCGCTATAACACGGTATCTTATAACACGGTTTCGCTATAACACGGTTTCGCTATAACACGGTTTCGCTATAACACGGTATCTTATAACACGGTTTCGCTATAACACGGTATCTTATAACACGGTTTCGCTATAACACGGTTTCGCTATAACACGGTTTCGCTATAACACGGTATCTTATAACACGGTTTCGCTATAACACGGTTTCGCTATAACACGGTTTCGCTATAACACGGTATCTTATAACACGGTTTCGCTATAACACGGTTTCGCTATAAGACGGTTTCGCTATAACACGGTTTCGCTATAACACGGTATCTTATAACACGGTTTCGCTATAACACGGTTTCGCTATAACACGGTATCTTATAAGACGGTTTCGCTATAACACTGCTTCGCTATAACACGGTTTCGCTATAACACGGTATCTTATAACACGGTTTCGCTATAACACGGTTTCGCTATAACACGGTACCTTATAACACGGTTTCGCTATAACACGGTATCTTATAACACGGTTTCGCTATAACACGGTTTCGCTATAACACGGTTTCGCTATAACACGGTATCTTATAACACGGTTTCGCTATAACACGGTATCTTATAACACGGTTTCGCTATAACACGGTTTCGCTATAACACGGTATCTTATAACACGGTTTCGCTATAACACGGTTTCGCTATAACACGGTTTCGCTATAACACGGTATCTTATAACACGGTTTCGCTATAACACGGTTTCGCTATAACACGGTTTCGCTATAACACGGTATCTTATAACACGGTTTCGCTATAACACGGTTTCGCTATAACACGGTTTCGCTATAACACGGTTTCGCTATAACACGGTTTCGCTATAACACGGTTTCGCTATAACACGGTATCTTATAACACGGTTTCGCTATAACACGGTTTCGCTATAACACGGTTTCGCTATAACACGGTATCTTATAACACGGTTTCGCTATAACACGGTTTCGCTATAACACGGTTTTGCTATAACACGGTTTCGCTATAACACGGTATCTTATAACACGGTTTCGCTATAACACGGTATCTTATAACACGGTTTCGCTATAACACGGTATCTTATAACACGGTTTCGCTATAACACGGTTTCGCTATAACACGGTTTCGCTATAACACGGTTTCGCTATAACACGGTATCTTATAACACGGTTTCGCTATAACACGGTTTCGCTATAACACGGTATCTTATAACACGGTTTCGCTATAACACGGTTTCGCTATAACACGGTTTCGCTATAACACGGTATCTTATAACACGGTTTCGCTATAACACGGTTTCGCTATAACATGGTATCTTATAACACGGTTTCGCTATAACACGGTTTCGCTATAACACGGTTTCGCTATAACACGGTATCTTATAACACGGTTTCGCTATAACACGGTTTCGCTATAACACGGTATCTTATAACACGGTTTCGCTATAGCACGGTTTCGCTATAACACGGTTTCGCTATAACACGGTTTCGCTATAACACGGTATCTTATAACACGGTTTCGCTATAACACGGTTTCGCTATAACACGGTTTCGCTATAACACGGTTTCGCTATAACACGGTATCTTATAACACGGTTTCGCTATAACACGGTTTCGCGATAACACGGTATCTTATAACACAGTTTCGCTATAACACGGTATCTTATAACACGGTTTCGCTATAACACGGTTTCGCTATAACACGGTTTCGCTATAACACGGTATCTTATAACACGGTTTCGCTATAACACGGTTTCGCGATAACACGGTATCTTATAACACAGTTTCGCTATAACACGGTATCTTATAACACGGTTTCGCTATAACACGGTTTCGCTATAACACGGTATCTTATAACACGGTTTCGCTATAACACGGTTTCGCTATAACACGGTATCTTATAACACGGTTTCGCTATAACACGGTTTCGCTATAACACGGTTTCGCTATAACACGGTATCTTATAACACGGTTTCGCTATAACACGGTTTCGCGATAACACGGTATCTTATAACACAGTTTCGCTATAACACGGTATCTTATAACACGGTTTCGCTATAACACGGTTTCGCTATAACACGGTATCTTATAACACGGTTTCGCTATAACACGGTTTCGCTATAACACGGTTTCGCTATAACACGGTATCTTATAACACGGTTTCGCTATAACACGGTTTCGCTATAACACGGTTTCGCTATAACACGGTATCTTATAACACGGTTTCGCTATAACACGGTTTCGCGATAACACGGTATCTTATAACACAGTTTCGCTATAACACGGTATCTTATAACACGGTTTCGCTATAACACGGTTTCGCTATAACACGGTTTCGCTATAACACGGTTTCGCTATAACACGGTTTCGCTATAACACGGTATCTTATAACACGGTTTCGCTATAACACGGTTTCGCTATAACACGGTTTCGCTATAACACGGTTTCGCTATAACACGGTTTCGCTATAACACGGTATCTTATAACACGGTTTCGCTATAACACGGTTTCGCTATAACACGGTTTCGCTATAACACGGTATCTTATAACACGGTTTCGCTATAACACGGTTTCGCTATAACACGGTTTCGCTATAACACGGTTTCGCTATAACACGGTATCTTATAACACGGTTTCGCTATAACACGGTTTCGCTATAACACGGTTTCGCTATAAGACGGTTTCGCTATAACACGGTTTCGCTATAACACGGTATCTTATAACACGGTTTCGCTATAACACGGTTTCGCTATAACACGGTTTCGCTATAACACGGTTTCGCTATAACACGGTATCTTATAACACGGTTTCGCTATAACACTGCTTCGCTATAACACGGTTTCGCTATAACACGGTATCTTATAACACGGTTTCGCTATAACACGGTTTCGCTATAACACGGTATCTTATAACACGGTTTCGCTATAACACGGTATCTTATAACACGGTTTCGCTATAACACGGTTTCGCTATAACACGGTTTCGCTATAACACGGTATCTTATAACACGGTTTCGCTATAACACGGTTTCGCTATAACACGGTTTCGCTATAACACGGTATCTTATAACACGGTTTCGCTATAACACGGTTTCGCTATAACACGGTTTCGCTATAACACGGTTTCGCTATAACACGGTATCTTATAACACGGTTTCGCTATAACACGGTATCTTATAACACGGTTTCGCTATAACACGGTATCTTATAACACGGTTTCGCTATAACACGGTTTCGCTATAACACGGTTTCGCTATAACACGGTATCTTATAACACGGTTTCGCTATAACACGGTTTCGCTATAACACGGTATCGCTATAACACGGTATCTTATAACACGGTTTCGCTATAACACGGTTTCGCTATAACACGGTTTCGCTATAACACGGTATCTTATAACACGGTTTCGCTATAACACGGTTTCGCTATAACACGGTTTCGCTATAACACGGTTTTGCTATAACACGGTTTCGCTATAACACGGTTTCGCTATAACACGGTTTCGCTATAACACGGTATCTTATAACACGGTTTCGCTATAACACGGTATCTTATAACACGGTTTCGCTATAACACGGTATCTTATAACACGGTTTCGCTATAACACGGTTTCGCTATAACACGGTTTCGCTATAACACGGTTTCGCTATAACACGGTATCTTATAACACGGTTTCGCTATAACACGGTTTCGCTATAACACGGTTTCGCTATAACACGGTATCTTATAACACGGTTTCGCTATAACACGGTTTCGCTATAACACGGTATCTTATAACACGGTTTCGCTATAACACGGTTTCGCTATAACACGGTTTCGCTATAACACGGTTTCGCTATAACACGGTATCTTATAACACGGTTTCGCTATAACACGGTTTCGCTATAACACGGTATCTTATAACACGGTTTCGCTATAACACGGTTTCGCTATAACACGGTATCTTATAACACGGTTTCGCTATAACACGGTTTCGCTATAACACGGTATCTTATAACACGGTTTCGCTATAACACGGTTTCGCTATAACACGGTTTCGCTATACCACGGTTTCGCTATAACACGGTATCTTATAACACGGTTTCGCTATAACACGGTTTCGCTATAACACGGTATCTTATAACACGGTTTCGCTATAACACGGTTTCGCTATAACACGGTATCTTATAACACGGTTTCGCTATAACACGGTATCTTATAACACGGTTTCGCTATAACACGGTTTCGCTATAACACGGTTTCGCTATAACACGGTTTCGCTATAACACGGTTTCGCTATAACACGGTATCTTATAACACGGTTTCGCTATAACACGGTTTCGCTATAACACGGTTTCGCTATAACACGGTATCTTATAACACGGTTTCGCTATAACACGGTTTCGCGATAACACGGTATCTTATAACACGGTTTCGCTATAACACGGTTTCGCTATAACACGGTATCTTATAACACGGTTTCGCTATAACACGGTTTCGCTATAACACGGTATCTTATAACACGGTTTCGCTATAACACGGTTTCGCTATAACACGGTTTCGCTATAACACGGTATCTTATAACACGGTTTTGCTATAACACGGTTTCGCTATAACACGGTATCTTATAACACGGTTTCGCTATAACACGGTATCTTATAACACGGTTTCGCTATAACACGGTTTCGCTATAACACGGTATCTTATAACACGGTTTCGCTATAACACGGTTTCGCTATAACACGGTATCTTATAACACGGTTTCGCTATAACACGGTTTCGCTATAACACGGTTTCGCTATAACACGGTATCTTATAACACGGTTTCGCTATAACACGGTTTCGCTATAACATGGTTTCGCTATAACACGGTTTCGCTATAACACGGTATCTTATAACACGGTTTCGCTAAAACACGGTTTCGCTATAACACGGTATCTTATAACACGGTTTCGCTATAACACGGTTTCGCTATAACACGGTTTCGCTATAACACGGTATCTTATAACACGGTTTCGCTATAACACGGTTTCGCTATAACACGGTATCTTATAACACGGTTTCGCTATAACACGGTTTCGCTATAACACGGTTTCGCTATAACACGGTATCTTATAACACGGTTTCGCTATAACACGGTTTCGCTATAACACGGTATCTTATAACACGGTTTCGCTATAACACGGTTTCGCTATAAGACGGTTTCGCTATAACACGGTTTCGCTATAACACGGTATCTTATAACACGGTTTCGCTATAACACGGTTTCGCTATAACACGGTTTCGCTATAACACGGTATCTTATAACACGGTTTCGCTATAACACTGCTTCGCTATAACACGGTTTCGCTATAACACGGTATCTTATAACACGGTTTCGCTATAACACGGTTTCGCTATAACACGGTACCTTATAACACGGTTTCGCTATAACACGGTATCTTATAACACGGTTTCGCTATAACACGGTTTCGCTATAACACGGTTTCGCTATAACACGGTATCTTATAACACGGTTTCGCTATAACACGGTATCTTATAACACGGTTTCGCTATAACACGGTTTCGCTATAACACGGTATCTTATAACACGGTTTCGCTATAACACGGTTTCGCTATAACACGGTTTCGCTATAACACGGTATCTTATAACACGGTTTCGCTATAACACGGTTTCGCTATAACACGGTTTCGCTATAACACGGTTTCGCTATAACACGGTATCTTATAACACGGTTTCGCTATAACACGGTTTCGCTATAACACGGTTTCGCTATAACACGGTTTCGCTATAACACGGTTTCGCTATAACACGGTTTCGCTATAACACGGTTTCGCTATAACACGGTATCTTATATCACGGTTTCGCTATAACACGGTTTCGCTATAACACGGTTTTGCTATAACACGGTTTCGCTATAACACGGTATCTTATAACACGGTTTCGCTATAACACGGTATCTTATAACACGGTTTCGCTATAACACGGTATCTTATAACACGGTTTCGCTATAACACGGTTTCGCTATAACACGGTTTCGCTATAACACGGTTTCGCTATAACACGGTTTCGCTATAACACGGTATCTTATAACACGGTTTCGCTATAACACGGTTTCGCTATAACACGGTATCTTATAACACGGTTTCGCTATAACACGGTTTCGCTATAACACGGTATCTTATAACACGGTTTCGCTATAACACGGTTTCGCTATAACACGGTATCTTATAACACGGTTTCGCTATAACACGGTTTCGCTATAACACGGTTTCGCTATAACACGGTATCTTATAACACGGTTTCGCTATAACACGGTTTCGCTATAACACGGTATCTTATAACACGGTTTCGCTATAACACGGTTTCGCTATAACACGGTTTCGCTATAACACGGTTTCGCGATAACACGGTTTCGCTATAACACGGTACCTTATAACACGGTTTCGCTATAACACGGTATCTTATAACACGGTTTCGCTATAACACGGTATCTTATAACACGGTTTCGCTATAACACGGTATCTTATAACACGGTTTCGCTATAACACGGTTTCGCTATAACACGGTATCTTATAACACGGTTTCGCTATAACACGGTTTCGCTATAACACGGTTTCGCTATAACACGGTATCTTATAACACGGTTTCGCTATAACACGGTTTCGCTATAACACGGTTTCGCTATAACACGGTTTCGCTATAACACGGTATCTTATAACACGGTTTCGCTATAACACGGTTTCGCTATAACACGGTTTCGCTATAACACGGTTTCGCTATAACACGGTTTCGCTATAACACGGTTTCGCTATAACACGGTTTCGCTATAACACGGTATCTTATATCACGGTTTCGCTATAACACGGTTTCGCTATAACACGGTTTTGCTATAACACGGTTTCGCTATAACACGGTATCTTATAACACGGTTTCGCTATAACACGGTATCTTATAACACGGTTTCGCTATAACACGGTATCTTATAACACGGTTTCGCTATAACACGGTTTCGCTATAACACGGTTTCGCTATAACACGGTTTCGCTATAACACGGTTTCGCTATAACACGGTATCTTATAACACGGTTTCGCTATAACACGGTTTCGCTATAACACGGTATCTTATAACACGGTTTCGCTATAACACGGTTTCGCTATAACACGGTATCTTATAACACGGTTTCGCTATAACACGGTTTCGCTATAACACGGTATCTTATAACACGGTTTCGCTATAACACGGTTTCGCTATAACACGGTTTCGCTATAACACGGTATCTTATAACACGGTTTCGCTATAACACGGTTTCGCTATAACACGGTATCTTATAACACGGTTTCGCTATAACACGGTTTCGCTATAACACGGTTTCGCTATAACACGGTTTCGCGATAACACGGTATCTTATAACACAGTTTCGCTATAACACGGTATCTTATAACACGGTTTCGCTATAACACGGTTTCGCTATAACACGGTATCTTATAACACGGTTTCGCTATAACACGGTTTCGCTATAACACGGTATCTTATAACACGGTTTCGCTATAACACGGTTTCGCGATAACACGGTATCTTATAACACGGTTTCGCTATAACACGGTTTCG
The DNA here is from genome assembly GCA_036711965.1 of Onthophagus sagittarius. NCBI lineage: Eukaryota > Metazoa > Arthropoda > Insecta > Coleoptera > Scarabaeidae > Onthophagus > Onthophagus sagittarius. Next base: position 40,581 of record JASERS010000043.1, read on the forward strand.
CAATAACACGGTATCTTATAACACGGTTTCGCTATAACACGGTTTCGCTATAACACGGTATCTTATAACACGGTTTCGCTATAACACGGTATCTTATAACACGGTTTTGCTATAACACGGTTTCGCTATAACACGGTATCTTATAACACGGTTTCGCTATAACACGGTATCTTATAACACGGTTTCGCTATAACACGGTTTCGCTATAACACGGTATCTTATAACACGGTTTCGCTATAACACGGTTTCGCTATAACACGGTTTCGCTATAACACGGTATCTTATAACACGGTTTCGCTATAACACGGTTTCGCTATAACACGGTTTCGCTATAACACGGTATCTTATAACACGGTTTCGCTATAACACGGTTTCGCTATAACACGGTTTCGCTATAACACGGTATCTTATAACACGGTTTCGCTATAACACGGTTTCGCTATAAGACGGTTTCGCTATAACACGGTTTCGCTATAACACGGTATCTTATAACACGGTTTCGCTATAACACGGTTTCGCTATAACACGGTATCTTATAACACGGTTTTGCTATAACACGGTTTCGCTATAACACGGTATCTTATAACACGGTTTCGCTATAACACGGTATCTTATAACACGGTTTCGCTATAACACGGTATCTTATAACACGGTTTCGCTATAACACGGTTTCGCTATAACACGGTATCTTATAACACGGTTTCGCTATAACACGGTTTCGCTATAACACGGTTTCGCTATAACACGGTATCTTATAACACGGTTTCGCTATAACACGGTTTCGCTATAACACGGTTTCGCTATAACACGGTATCTTATAACACGGTTTCGCTATAACACGGTTTCGCTATAACACGGTTTCGCTATAACACGGTATCTTATAACACGGTTTCGCTATAACACGGTTTCGCTATAACACGGTATCTTATAACACGGTTTCGCTATAACACGGTTTCGCTATAACACGGTTTCGCTATAACACGGTATCTTATAACACGGTTTCGCTATAACACGGTTTCGCTATAACACGGTTTCGCTATAACACGGTATCTTATAACACGGTTTCGCTATAACACGGTTTCGCTATAAGACGGTTTCGCTATAACACGGTTTCGCTATAACACGGTATCTTATAACACGGTTTCGCTATAACACGGTTTCGCTATAACACGGTTTCGCTATAACACGGTATCTTATAACACGGTTTCGCTATAACACTGCTTCGCTATAACACGGTTTCGCTATAACACGGTATCTTATAACACGGTTTCGCTATAACACGGTTTCGCTATAACACGGTACCTTATAACACGGTTTCGCTATAACACGGTATCTTATAACACGGTTTCGCTATAACACGGTTTCGCTATAACACGGTTTCGCTATAACACGGTATCTTATAACACGGTTTCGCTATAACACGGTATCTTATAACACGGTTTCGCTATAACACGGTTTCGCTATAACACGGTATCTTATAACACGGTTTCGCTATAACACGGTTTCGCTATAACACGGTTTCGCTATAACACGGTATCTTATAACACGGTTTCGCTATAACACGGTTTCGCTATAACACGGTTTCGCTATAACACGGTATCTTATAACACGGTTTCGCTATAACACGGTTTCGCTATAACACGGTTTCGCTATAACACGGTTTCGCTATAACACGGTTTCGCTATAACACGGTATCTTATAACACGGTTTCGCTATAACACGGTTTCGCTATAACACGGTATCTTATAACACGGTTTCGCTATAACACGGTTTCGCTATAACACGGTTTTGCTATAACACGGTTTCGCTATAACACGGTATCTTATAACACGGTTTCGCTATAACACGGTATCTTATAACACGGTTTCGCTATAACACGGTATCTTATAACACGGTTTCGCTATAACACGGTTTCGCTATAACACGGTTTCGCTATAACACGGTTTCGCTATAACACGGTATCTTATAACACGGTTTCGCTATAACACGGTATCTTATAACACGGTTTCGCTATAACACGGTATCTTATAACACGGTTTCGCTATAACACGGTATCTTATAACACGGTTTCGCTATAACACGGTTTCGCTATAACACGGTTTCGCTATAACACGGTTTCGCTATAACACGGTTTCGCTATAACACGGTTTCGCTATAACACGGTTTCGCTATAACACGGTTTCGCTATAACACGGTATCTTATAACACGGTTTCGCTATAACACGGTATCTTATAACACGGTTTCGCTATAACACGGTATCTTATAACACGGTTTCGCTATAACACGGTTTCGCTATAACACGGTTTCGCTATAACACGGTATCTTATAACACGGTTTCGCTATAACACGGTTTCGCTATAACACGGTATCTTATAACACGGTTTCGCTATAACACGGTATCTTATAACACGGTTTCGCTATAACACGGTATCTTATAACACGGTTTCGCTATAACACGGTATCTTATAACACGGTTTCGCTATAACACGGTATCTTATAACACGGTTTCGCTATAACACGGTATCTTATAACACGGTTTCGCTATAACACGGTTTCGCTATAACACGGTTTCGCTATAACACGGTTTCGCTATAACACGGTTTCGCTATAACACGGTTTCGCTATAACACGGTTTCGCTATAACACGGTTTCGCTATAACACGGTATCTTATAACACGGTTTCGCTATAACACGGTATCTTATAACACGGTTTCGCTATAACACGGTATCTTATAACACGGTTTCGCTATAACACGGTTTCGCTATAACACGGTATCTTATAACACGGTTTCGCTATAACACGGTATCTTATAACACGGTTTCGCTATAACACGGTATCTTATAACACGGTTTTGCTATAACACGGTTTCGCTATAACACGGTATCTTATAACACGGTTTCGCTATAACACGGTATCTTATAACACGGTTTCGCTATAACACGGTTTCGCTATAACACGGTTTCGCTATAACACGGTTTCGCTATAACACGGTTTCGCTATAACACGGTATCTTATAACACGGTTTCGCTATAACACGGTATCTTATAACACGGTTTCGCTATAACACGGTTTCGCTATAACACGGTATCTTATAACACGGTTTCGCTATAACACGGTTTCGCTATAACACGGTATCGCTATAACACGGTATCTTATAACACGGTTTCGCTATAACACGGTTTCGCTATAACACGGTATCTTATAACACGGTTTCGCTATAACACGGTTTCGCTATAACACGGTATCTTATAACACGGTTTCGCTATAACACGGTTTCGCTATAAGACGGTTTCGCTATAACACGGTTTCGCTATAACACGGTTTCGCTATAACACGGTTTCGCTATAACACGGTTTCGCTATAACACGGTTTCGCTATAACACGGTATCTTATAACACGGTTTCGCTATAACACGGTTTCGCTATAACACGGTTTCGCTATAACACGGTATCTTATAACACGGTTTCGCTATAACACGGTTTCGCTATAACACGGTATCTTATAACACGGTTTCGCTATAACACGGTATCTTATAACACGGTTTCGCTATAACACGGTATCTTATAACACGGTTTCGCTATAGCACGGTTTCGCTATAACACGGTATCTTATAACACGGTTTCGCTATAACACGGTATCTTATAACACGGTTTCGCTATAACACGGTATCTTATAACACGGTTTCGCTATAACACGGTATCTTATAACACGGTTTCGCTATAACACGGTTTCGCTATAACACGGTATCTTATAACACGGTTTCGCTATAACACGGTATCTTATAACACGGTTTCGCTATAACACGGTTTCGCTATAACACGGTATCTTATAACACGGTTTCGCTATAACACGGTTTCGCTATAACACGGTTTCGCTATAACACGGTATCTTATAACACGGTTTCGCTATAACACGGTTTCGCTATAACACGGTTTCGCTATAACACGGTATCTTATAACACGGTTTCGCTATAACACGGTTTCGCTATAAGACGGTTTCGCTATAACACGGTTTCGCTATAACACGGTATCTTATAACACGGTTTCGCTATAACACGGTTTCGCTATAACACGGTTTCGCTATAACACGGTATCTTATAACACGGTTTCGCTATAACACTGCTTCGCTATAACACGGTTTCGCTATAACACGGTATCTTATAACACGGTTTCGCTATAACACGGTTTCGCTATAACACGGTACCTTATAACACGGTTTCGCTATAACACGGTATCTTATAACACGGTTTCGCTATAACACGGTTTCGCTATAACACGGTTTCGCTATAACACGGTATCTTATAACACGGTTTCGCTATAACACGGTATCTTATAACACGGTTTCGCTATAACACGGTTTCGCTATAACACGGTATCTTATAACACGGTTTCGCTATAACACGGTTTCGCTATAACACGGTTTCGCTATAACACGGTATCTTATAACACGGTTTCGCTATAACACGGTTTCGCTATAACACGGTTTCGCTATAACACGGTATCTTATAACACGGTTTCGCTATAACACGGTTTCGCTATAACACGGTTTCGCTATAACACGGTTTCGCTATAACACGGTTTCGCTATAACACGGTATCTTATAACACGGTTTCGCTATAACACGGTTTCGCTATAACACGGTATCTTATAACACGGTTTCGCTATAACACGGTTTCGCTATAACACGGTTTTGCTATAACACGGTTTCGCTATAACACGGTATCTTATAACACGGTTTCGCTATAACACGGTATCTTATAACACGGTTTCGCTATAACGCGGTATCTTATAACACGGTTTCGCTATAACACGGTTTCGCTATAACACGGTTTCGCTATAACACGGTATCTTATAACACGGTTTCGCTATAACACGGTATCTTATAACACGGTTTCGCTATAACACGGTATCTTATAACACGGTTTCGCTATAACACGGTATCTTATAACACGGTTTCGCTATAACACGGTTTCGCTATAACACGGTTTCGCTATAACACGGTTTCGCTATAACACGGTTTCGCTATAACACGGTTTCGCTATAACACGGTTTCGCTATAACACGGTTTCGCTATAACACGGTATCTTATAACACGGTTTCGCTATAACACGGTATCTTATAACACGGTTTCGCTATAACACGGTATCTTATAACACGGTTTCGCTATAACACGGTTTCGCTATAACACGGTTTCGCTATAACACGGTATCTTATAACACGGTTTCGCTATAACACGGTTTCGCTATAACACGGTATCTTATAACACGGTTTCGCTATAACACGGTATCTTATAACACGGTTTCGCTATAACACGGTATCTTATAACACGGTTTCGCTATAACACGGTATCTTATAACACGGTTTCGCTATAACACGGTATCTTATAACACGGTTTCGCTATAACACGGTATCTTATAACACGGTTTCGCTATAACACGGTTTCGCTATAACACGGTTTCGCTATAACACGGTTTCGCTATAACACGGTTTCGCTATAACACGGTTTCGCTATAACACGGTTTCGCTATAACACGGTATCTTATAACACGGTTTCGCTATAACACGGTTTCGCTATAACACGGTATCTTATAACACGGTTTCGCTATAACACGGTTTCGCTATAACACGGTATCTTATAACACGGTTTCGCTATAACACGGTTTCGCTATAACACGGTATCTTATAACACGGTTTCGCTATAACACGGTTTCGCTATAACACGGTATCTTATAACACGGTTTCGCTATAACACGGTTTCGCTATAACACGGTATCTTATAACACGGTTTCGCTATAACACGGTTTCGCTATAAGACGGTTTCGCTATAACACGGTTTCGCTATAACACGGTTTCGCTATAACACGGTTTCGCTATAACACGGTTTCGCTATAACACGGTTTCGCTATAACACGGTATCTTATAACACGGTTTCGCTATAACACGGTTTCGCTATAACACGGTTTCGCTATAACACGGTATCTTATAACACGGTTTCGCTATAACACGGTTTCGCTATAACACGGTATCTTATAACACGGTTTCGCTATAACACGGTATCTTATAACACGGTTTCGCTATAACACGGTATCTTATAACACGGTTTCGCTATAACACGGTTTCGCTATAACACGGTTTCGCTATAACACGGTATCTTATAACACGGTTTCGCTATAACACGGTATCTTATAACACGGTTTCGCTATAACACGGTATCTTATAACACGGTTTCGCTATAACACGGTATCTTATAACACGGTTTCGCTATAACACGGTTTCGCTATAACACGGTATCTTATAACACGGTTTCGCTATAACACGGTATCTTATAACACGGTTTCGCTATAACACAGTATCTTATAACACGGTTTCGCTATAACACGGTTTCGCTATAACACGGTTTCGCTATAACACGGTATCTTATAACACGGTTTCGCTATAACACGGTTTCGCTATAACACGGTTTCGCTATAACACGGTATCTTATAACACGGTTTCGCTATAACACGGTTTCGCTATAACACGGTTTCGCTATAACACGGTATCTTACAACACGGTTTCGCTATAACACGGTTTCGCTATAACACGGTATCTTATAACACGGTTTCGCTATAACACGGTATCTTATAACACGGTTTCGCTATAACACGGTTTCGCTATAACACGGTATCTTATAACACGGTTTCGCTATAACACGGTTTCGCTATAACACGGTTTCGCTATAACACGGTTTCGCTATAACACGGTATCTTATAACACGGTTTCGCTATAACACGGTTTCGCTATAACACGGTATCTTATAACACGGTTTCGCTATAACACGGTATCTTACAACACGGTTTCGCTATAACACGGTTTCGCTATAACACGATATCTTATAACACGGTTTCGCTATAACACGGTATCTTATAACACGGTTTCGCTATAACACGGTTTCGCTATAACACGGTATCTTATAACACGGTTTCGCTATAACACGGTTTCGCTATAACACGGTTTCGCTATAACACGGTATCTTATAACACGGTTTCGCTATAACACGGTATCTTATAACACGGTTTCGCTATAACACGGTATCTTATAACACGGTTTCGCTATAACACGGTTTCGCTATAACACGGTTTCGCTATAACACGGTATCTTATAACACGGTTTCGCTATAACACGGTTTCGCTATAACACGGTATCTTATAACACGGTTTCGCTATAACACGGTTTCGCGATAACACGGTATCTTATAACACGGTTTCGCTATAACACGGTATCTTATAACACGGTTTCGCTATAACACGGTTTCGCTATAACACGGTATCTTATAACACGGTTTCGCTATAACACGGTATCTTATAACACGGTTTTGCTATAACACGGTTTCGCTATAACACGGTATCTTATAACACGGTTTCGCTATAACACGGTATCTTATAACACGGTTTCGCTATAACACGGTTTCGCTATAACACGGTTTCGCTATAACACGGTTTCGCTATAACACGGTATCTTATAACACGGTTTCGCTATAACACGGTTTCGCTATAACACGGTATCTTATAACACGGTTTCGCTATAACACGGTTTCGCTATAACACGGTATCTTATAACACGGTTTCGCTATAACACGGTTTCGCTATAACACGGTATCTTATAACACGGTTTCGCTATAACACGGTTTCGCTATAACACGGTTTCGCTATAAGACGGTTTCGCTATAACACGGTTTCGCTATAACACGGTTTCGCTATAACACGGTATCTTATAACACGGTTTCGCTATAACACGGTTTCGCTATAACACGGTTTCGCTATAACACGGTATCTTATAACACGGTTTCGCTATAACACGGTTTCGCTATAACACGGTTTCGCTATAACACGGTTTCGCTATAACACGGTTTCGCTATAACACGGTTTCGCTATAACACGGTTTCGCTATAACACGGTATATTATAACACGGTTTCGCTATAACACGGTTTCGCTATAACACGGTATCTTATAACACGGTTTCGCTATAACACGGTTTCGCTATAACACGGTTTCGCTATAACACGGTATCTTATAACACGGTTTCGCTATAACACGGTTTCGCTATAACACGGTTTCGCTATAACACGGTTTCGCTATAACACGGTTTCGCTATAACACGGTATCTTATAACACGGTTTCGCTATAACACGGTTTCGCTATAACACGGTTTCGCTATAACACGGTTTCGCTATAACACGGTATCTTATAACACGGTTTCGCTATAACACGGTTTCGCTATAACACGGTTTCGCTATAACACGGTTTCGCTATAACACGGTATCTTATAACACGGTTTCGCTATAACACGGTTTCGCTATAACACGGTTACGCTATAACACGGTATCTTATAACACGGTTTCGCTATAACACGGTTTCGCTATAACACGGTTTCGCTATAACACTGTTTCGCTATAACACGGTATCTTATAACACGGTTTCGCTATAACACGGTTTCGCTATAACACGGTATCTTATAACACGGTTTCGCTATAACACGGTTTCGCTATAACACGGTATCTTATAACACGGTTTCGCTATAACACGGTTTCGCTATAACACGGTTTCGCTATAACACGGTTTCGCTATAACACGGTATCTTATAACACGGTTTCGCTATAACACGGTTTCGCTATAACACGGTTTCGCTATAACACGGTATCTTATAACACGGTTTCGCTATAACACGGTTTCGCTATAACACGGTTTCGCTATAACACGGTATCTTACAACACGGTTTCGCTATAACACGGTTTTGCTATAACACGGTATCTTATAACACGGTTTCGCTATAACACGGTATCTTATAACACGGTTTCGCTATAACACGGTTTCGCTATAACACGGTATCTTATAACACGGTTTCGCTATAACACGGTTTCGCTATAACACGGTTTCGCTATAACACGGTATCTTATAACACGGTTTCGCTATAACACGGTATCTTATAACACGGTTTCGCTATAACACGGTATCTTACAACACGGTTTCGCTATAACACGGTATCTTCTAACACGGTTTTGCTATAACACGGTTTCGCTATAACACGGTATCTTATAACACGGTTTCGCTATAACACGGTATCTTATAACACGGTTTCGCTATAACACGGTTTCGCTATAACACGGTATCTTATAACACGGTTTCGCTATAACACGGTTTCGCTACAACACGGTTTCGCTATAACACGGTTTCGCTGTAACACGGTATCTTATAACACGGTTTCGCTATAACACGGTTTCGCTATAACACGGTTTCGCTATAACACGGTTTCGTTATAACACGGTATCTTATAACACGGTTTCGCTATAACACGGTTTCGCTATAACACGGTTTCGCTATAACACGGTTTCGCTATAACACGGTATCTTATAACACGGTTTCGCTATAACACGGTTTCGCTATAACACGGTTTCGCTATAACACGGTTTCGCTATAACACGGTTTCGCTATAACACGGTATCTTCTAACACGGTTTTGCTATAACACGGTTTCGCTATAACACGGTATCTTATAACACGGTTTCGCTATAACACGGTATCTTATAACACGGTTTCGCTATAACACGGTTTCGCTATAACACGGTATCTTATAACACGGTTTCGCTATAACACGGTTTCGCTATAACACGGTTTCGCTACAACACGGTTTCGCTATAACACGGTTTCGCTATAACACGGTTTCGCTATAACACGGTTTCGCTATAACACGGTTTCGCTATAACACGGTATCTTATAACACGGTTTCGCTATAACACGGTTTCGCTATAACACGGTTTCGCTATAACACGGTTTCGCTATAATACGGTTTCGCTATAACACGGTTTCGCTATAACACGGTATCTTATAACACGGTTTCGCTATAACACGGTTTCGCTATAACACGGTTTCGCTATAACACGGTATCTTATAACACGGTTTCGCTATAACACGGTTTCGCTATAACACGGTATCTTATAACACGGTTTCGCTATAACACGGTTTCGCTATAACACGGTTTCGCTATAACACGGTATCTTACAACACGGTTTCGCTATAACACGGTTTTGCTATAACACGGTATCTTATAACACGGTTTCGCTGTAACACGGTATCTTATAACACGGTTTCGCTATAACACGGTTTCGCTATAACACGGTTTCGCTATAACACGGTATCTTATAACACGGTTTCGCTATAACACGGTTTCGCTATAACACGGTTTCGCTATAACACGGTATCTTATAACACGGTTTCGCTATAACACGGTTTCGCTATAACACGGTATCTTATAACACGGTTTCGCTATAACACGGTATCTTACAACACGGTTTCGCTATAACACGGTATCTTATAACACGGTTTCGCTATAACACGGTATCTTATAACACGGTTTCGCTATAACACGGTTTCGCTATAACACGGTATCTTATAACACGGTTTCGCTAAAACACGGTTTCGCTATAACACGGTTTCGATATAACACGGTTTCGCTATAACACGGTATCTTATAACACGGTTTCGCTATAACACGGTATCTTATAACACGGTTTCGCTATAACACGGTATCTTATAACACGGTTTCGCTATAACACGGTTTCGCTATAACACGGTATCTTATAACACGGTTTCGCTATAACACGGTTTCGCTATAACACGGTTTCGCTATAACACGGTATCTTATAACACGGTTTCGCTATAACACGGTATCTTATAACACGGTTTCGCTATAACACGGTATCTTATAACACGGTTTCGCTATAACACGGTTTCGCTATAACACAGTTTCGCTATAACACGGTATCTTATAACACGGTTTCGCTATAACACGGTTTCGCTATAACACGGTTTCGCTATAACACGGTATCTTATAACACGGTTTCGTTATAACACGGTTTCGCTATAACACGGTATCTTATAACACGGTTTCGCTATAACACGGTATCTTATAACACGGTTTCGCTATAACACGGTTTCGCTATAACACGGTATCTTATAACACGGTTTCGCTATAACACGGTATCTTATAACACGGTTTCGCTATAACACGGTATCTTATAACACGGTTTCGCTATAACACGGTTTCGCTATAACACGGTTTCGCTATAACACGGTATCTTATAACACGGTTTCGCTATAACACGGTTTCGCTATAACACGGTTTCGCTATAACACGGTATCTTATAACACGGTTTCGTTATAACACGGTTTCGCTATAACACGGTTTCGCTATAACACGGTATCTTATAACACGGTTTCGCTATAACACGGTATCTTATAACACGGTTTCGCTATAACACGGTTTCGCTATAACACGGTATCTTATAACACGGTTTCGCTATAACACGGTATCTTATAACACGGTTTCGCTATAACACGGTTTCGCTATAACACGGTTTCGCTATAACACGGTTTCGCTATAACACGGTTTCGCTATAACACGGTATCTTATAACACGGTTTCGCTATAACACGGTTTCGCTATAACACGGTTTCGCTATAACACGGTATCTTATAACACGGTTTCGCTACAACACGGTTTCGCTATAACACGGTATCTTATAACACGGTTTCGCTATAACACGGTTTCGCTATAACACGGTTTCGCTATAACACGGTATCTTATAACACGGTTTCGCTATAACACGGTTTCGCTATAACACGGTTTCGCTATAACACGGTTTCGCTATAACACGGTATCTTCTAACACGGTTTTGCTATAACACGGTTTCGCTATAACACGGTATCTTATAACACGGTTTCGCTATAACACGGTATCTTATAACACGGTTTCGCTATAACACGGTTTCGCTATAACACGGTTTCGCTATAACACGGTTTCGCTACAACACGGTTTCGCTATAACACGGTTTCGCTATAACACGGTTTCGCTATAACACGGTTTCGCTATAACACGGTATCTTATAACACGGTTTCGCTATAACACGGTTTCGCTATAACACGGTTTCGCTATAACACGGTTTCGCTATAACACGGTATCTTATAACACGGTTTCGCTATAACACGGTTTCGCTATAACACGGTATCTTATAACACGGTTTCGCTATAACACGGTTTCGCTATAACACGGTATCTTATAACACGGTTTCGCTATAACACGGTTTCGCTATAACACGGTATCTTATAACACGGTTTCGCTATAACACGGTTTCGCTATAACACGGTATCTTATAACACGGTTTCGCTATAACACGGTATCTTATAACACGGTTTCGCTATAACACGGTATCTTACAACACGGTTTCGCTATAACACGGTTTCGCTATAACACGGTATCTTATAACACGGTTTCGCTATAACACGGTATCTTATAACACGGTTTCGCTATAACACGGTTTCGCTATAACACGGTATCTTATAACACGGTTTCGCTATAACACGGTTTCGCTATAACACGGTTTCGATATAACACGGTATCTTATAACACGGTTTCGCTATAACACGGTTTCGCTATAACACGGTATCTTATAACACGGTTTCGCTATAACACGGTTTCGCTATAACACGGTTTCGCTATAACACGGTTTCGCTATAACACGGTATCTTATAACACGGTATCGCTATAACACGGTTTCGCTATAACACGGTTTCGCTATAACACGGTTTCGCTATAACACGGTTTCGCTATAACACGGTTTCGCTATAACACGGTATCTTATAACACGGTTTCGCTATAACGCGGTTTCGCTATAACACGGTTTCGCTATAACACGGTTTCGCTATAACACGGTTTCGCTATAACACGGTTTCGCTATAACACGGTTTCGCTATAACACGGTATCTTATAACACGGTTTCGCTATAACACGGTTTTGCTGTAACACGGTTTCGCTATAACACGGTTTCGCTATAACACGGTATCTTATAACACGGTTTCGCTATAACACGGTTTCGCTATAACACGGTTTCGCTATAACACGGTATCTTATAACAAGGTTTCGCTATAACACGGTTTCGCTATAACACGGTTTCGCTATAACACGGTATCTTATAACACGGTTTCGCTATAACACGGTTTCGCTATAACACGGTTTCGCTATAACACGGTATCTTATAACACGGTTTCGCTATAACACGGTTTCGCTATAACACGGTATCTTATAACAAGGTTTCGCTATAACACGGTTTCGCTATAACACGGTTTCGCTATAACACGGTATCTTATAACACGGTTTCGCTATAACACGGTTTCGCTATAACACGGTTTCGCTATAACACGGTATCTTATAACACGGTTTCGCTATAACACGGTTTCGCTATAACACGGTTTCGCTATAACACGGTTTCGCTATAACACGGTATCTTATAACACGGTTTCGCTATAACACGGTTTCGCTATAACACGGTTTCGCTATAACACGGTTTCGCTATAACACGGTATCTTATAACACGGTTTCGCTATAACACGGTTTCGCTATAACACGGTTTCGCTATAACACGGTATCTTATAACACGGTTTCGGTATAACACGGTTTCGCTATAACACGGTATCTTATAACACGGTTTCGCTATAACACGGTTTCGCTATAACACGGTTTCGCTATAACACGGTATCTTATAACACGGTTTCGCTATAACACGGTTTCGCTATAACACGGTTTCGCTATAACACGGTATCTTATAACGCGGTTTCGCTATAACACGGTTTCGCTATAACACGGTATCTTATAACACGGTTTCGCTATAACACGGTTTCGCTATAACACGGTTTCGCTATAACACGGTTTCGCTATAACACGGTATCTTCTAACACGGTTTTGCTATAACACGGTTTCGCTATAACACGGTATCTTATAACACGGTTTCGCTATAACACGGTATCTTATAACACGGTTTCGCTATAACACGGTATCTTATAACACGGTTTCGCTATAACACGGTTTCGCTATAACACGGTTTCGCTACAACACGGTTTCGCTATAACACGGTTTCGCTATAACACGGTTTCGCTATAACACGGTTTCGCTATAACACGGTATCTTATAACACGGTTTCGCTATAACACGGTTTCGCTATAACACGGTTTCGCTATAACACGGTTTCGCTATAACACGGTATCTTATAACACGGTTTCGCTATAACACGGTTTCGCTATAACACGGTATCTTATAACACGGTTTCGCTATAACACGGTTTCGCTATAACACGGTATCTTATAACACGGTTTCGCTATAACACGGTTTCGCTATAACACGGTATCTTATAACACGGTTTCGCTATAACACGGTTTCGCTATAACACGGTATCTTATAACACGGTTTCGCTATAACACGGTATCTTATAACACGGTTTCGCTATAACACGGTATCTTACAACACGGTTTCGCTATAACACGGTTTCGCTATAACACGGTATCTTATAACACGGTTTCGCTATAACACGGTATCTTATAACACGGTTTCGCTATAACACGGTTTCGCTATAACACGGTATCTTATAACACGGTTTCGCTATAACACGGTTTCGCTATAACACGGTTTCGATATAACACGGTATCTTATAACACGGTTTCGCTATAACACGGTTTCGCTATAACACGGTATCTTATAACACGGTTTCGCTATAACACGGTTTCGCTATAACACGGTTTCGCTATAACACGGTTTCGCTATAACACGGTATCTTATAACACGGTATCGCTATAACACGGTTTCGCTATAACACGGTTTCGCTATAACACGGTTTCGCTATAACACGGTTTCGCTATAACACGGTTTCGCTATAACACGGTATCTTATAACACGGTTTCGCTATAACGCGGTTTCGCTATAACACGGTTTCGCTATAACACGGTTTCGCTATAACACGGTTTCGCTATAACACGGTTTCGCTATAACACGGTTTCGCTATAACACGGTTTCGCTATAACACGGTATCTTATAACACGGTTTCGCTATAACACGGTTTTGCTGTAACACGGTTTCGCTATAACACGGTTTCGCTATAACACGGTATCTTATAACACGGTTTCGCTATAACACGGTTTCGCTATAACACGGTTTCGCTATAACACGGTATCTTATAACAAGGTTTCGCTATAACACGGTTTCGCTATAACACGGTTTCGCTATAACACGGTATCTTATAACACGGTTTCGCTATAACACGGTTTCGCTATAACACGGTTTCGCTATAACACGGTATCTTATAACACGGTTTCGCTATAACACGGTTTCGCTATAACACGGTATCTTATAACAAGGTTTCGCTATAACACGGTTTCGCTATAACACGGTTTCGCTATAACACGGTATCTTATAACACGGTTTCGCTATAACACGGTTTCGCTATAACACGGTTTCGCTATAACACGGTATCTTATAACACGGTTTCGCTATAACACGGTTTCGCTATAACACGGTTTCGCTATAACACGGTATCTTATAACACGGTTTCGCTATAACACGGTTTCGCTATAACACGGTTTCGCTATAACACGGTTTCGCTATAACACGGTATCTTATAACACGGTTTCGCTATAACACGGTTTCGCTATAACACGGTTTCGCTATAACACGGTATCTTATAACACGGTTTCGCTATAACACGGTTTCGCTATAACACGGTATCTTATAACACGGTTTCGCTATAACACGGTTTCGCTATAACACGGTTTCGCTATAACACGGTATCTTATAACACGGTTTCGCTATAACACGGTTTCGCTATAACACGGTTTCGCTATAACACGGTATCTTATAACGCGGTTTCGCTATAACACGGTTTCGCTATAACACGGTATCTTATAACACGGTTTCGCTATAACACGGTTTCGCTATAACACGGTATCTTATAACACGATTTCGCTATAACACGGTTTCGCTATAACACGGTTTCGCTATAACACGGTTTCGCTATAACACGGTATCTTATAACACGGTTTCGCTATAACACGGTTTCGCTATAACACGGTTTCGCTATAACACGGTTTCGCTATAACACGGTATCTTATAACACGGTTTCGCTATAACACGGTTTCGCTATAACACGGTATCTTATAACACGGTTTCGCTATAACACGGTTTCGCTATAACACGGTATCTTATAACACGGTTTCGCTATAACACGGTATCTTATAACACGGTTTCGCTATAACACGGTTTCGCTATAACACGTATCTTATAACACGGTTTCGCTATAACACGGTTTCGCTATAACACGGTATCTTATAACACGGTTTCGCTATAACACGGTATCTTACAACACGGTTTCGCTATAACACGGTTTCGCTATAACACGGTATCTTATAACACGGTTTCGCTATAACACGGTATCTTATAACACGGTTTCGCTATAACACGGTTTCGCTATAACACGGTATCTTATAACACGGTTTCGCTATAACACGGTTTCGCTATAACACGGTTTCGATATAACACGGTATCTTATAACACGGTTTCGCTATAACACGGTTTCGCTATAACACGGTATCTTATAACACGGTTTCGCTATAACACGGTTTCGCTATAACACGGTTTCGCTATAACACGGTATCTTATAACACGGTATCGCTATAACACGGTTTCGCTATAACACGGTTTCGCTATAACACGGTTTCGCTATAACACGGTTTCGCTATAACACGGTTTCGCTATAACACGGTATCTTATAACACGGTTTCGCTATAACGCGGTTTCGCTATAACACGGTTTCGCTATAACACGGTTTCGCTATAACACGGTTTCGCTATAACACGGTTTCGCTATAACACGGTTTCGCTATAACACGGTTTCGCTATAACACGGTATCTTATAACACGGTTTCGCTATAACACGGTTTTGCTGTAACACGGTTTCGCTATAACACGGTTTCGCTATAACACGGTATCTTATAACACGGTTTCGCTATAACACGGTTTCGCTATAACACGGTTTCGCTATAACACGGTTTCGCTATAACACGGTATCTTATAACAAGGTTTCGCTATAACACGGTTTCGCTATAACACGGTTTCGCTATAACACGGTATCTTATAACACGGTTTCGCTATAACACGGTTTCGCTATAACACGGTTTCGCTATAACACGGTATCTTATAACACGGTTTCGCTATAACACGGTTTCGCTATAACACGGTATCTTATAACAAGGTTTCGCTATAACACGGTTTCGCTATAACACGGTTTCGCTATAACACGGTATCTTATAACACGGTTTCGCTATAACACGGTTTCGCTATAACACGGTTTCGCTATAACACGGTATCTTATAACACGGTTTCGCTATAACACGGTTTCGCTATAACACGGTTTCGCTATAACACGGTATCTTATAACACGGTTTCGCTATAACACGGTTTCGCTATAACACGGTTTCGCTATAACACGGTTTCGCTATAACACGGTATCTTATAACACGGTTTCGCTATAACACGGTTTCGCTATAACACGGTTTCGCTATAACACGGTATCTTATAACACGGTTTCGCTATAACACGGTTTCGCTATAACACGGTATCTTATAACACGGTTTCGCTATAACACGGTTTCGCTATAACACGGTTTCGCTATAACACGGTATCTTATAACACGGTTTCGCTATAACACGGTTTCGCTATAACACGGTATCTTATAACACGGTTTCGCTATAACACGGTTTCGCTATAACACGGTTTCGCTATAACACGGTATCTTATAACACGGTTTCGCTATAACACGGTTTCGCTATAACACGGTTTCGCTATAACACGGTATCTTATAACGCGGTTTCGCTATAACACGGTTTCGCTATAACACCGTATCTTATAACACGGTTTCGCTATAACACGGTTTCGCTATAACACGGTATCTTATAACACGATTTCGCTATAACACGGTTTCGCTATAACACGGTTTCGCTATAACACGGTATCTTATAACACGGTTTCGCTATAACACGGTTTCGCGATAACACGGTATCTTATAACACGGTTTTGCTATAACACGGTTTCGCTATAACACGGTATCTTATAACACGGTTTCGCTATAACACGGTATCTTATAACACGGTTTCGCTATAACACGGTTTCGCTATAACACAGTTTCGCTATAACACGGTTTCGCTATAACACGGTATCTTATAACACGGTTTCGCTATAACACGGTATCTTATAACACGGTTTCGCTATAACACGGTTTCGCTATAACACGGTATCTTATAACACGGTTTCGCTATAACACGGTTTCGCTATAACACGGTATCTTATAACACGGTTTCGCTATAACACGGTTTCGCTATAACACGGTATCTTATAACACGGTTTCGCTATAACACGGTTTCGCTATAACACGGTATCTTATAACACGGTTTCGCTATAACACGGTTTCGCTATAACACGGTTTCGCTATAACACGGTTTCGCTATAAGACGGTTTCGCTATAACACGGTTTCGCTATAACACGGTTTCGCTGTAACACGGTTTCGCTATAACACGGTATCTTATAACACGGTTTCGCTATAACACGGTTTCGCTATAACACGGTTTCGCTATAACACGGTATCTTATAACACGGTTTCGCTATAACACGGTTTCGCTATAACACGGTTTCGCTATAACAATAGCGAAACCGTGTTCGGTTTCGCTATAACACGGTTTCGCTATAACACGGTATCTTATAACACGGTTTTGCTATAACACGGTTTCGCTATAACACGGTATCTTATAACACGGTTTCGCTATAACACGGTATCTTATAACACGGTTTCGCTATAACACGGTTTCGCTATAACACGGTTTCGCTATAACACGGTTTCGCTATAACACGGTTTCGCTATAACACGGTTTCGCTATAACACGGTTTCGCTATAACACGGTTTCGCTATAACACGGTTTCGCTATAACACGGTATCTTCTAACAAGGTTTCGCTATAACACGGTTTCGCTATAACACGGTTTCGCTATAACACGGTATCTTATAACACGATTTCGCTATAACACGGTTTCGCTATAACACGGTTTCGCTATAACACGGTTTCGCTATAACACGGTATCTTATAACACGGTTTCGCTATAACACGGTTTCGCGATAACACGGTATCTTATAACACGGTTTTGCTATAACACGGTTTCGCTATAACACGGTATCTTATAACACGGTTTCGCTATAACACGGTATCTTATAACACGGTTTCGCTATAACACGGTTTCGCTATAACACAGTTTCGCTATAACACGGTTTCGCTATAACACGGTATCTTATAACACGGTTTCGCTATAACACGGTATCTTATAACACGGTTTCGCTATAACACGGTTTCGCTATAACACGGTATCTTATAACACGGTTTCGCTATAACACGGTTTCGCTATAACACGGTATCTTATAACACGGTTTCGCTATAACACGGTTTCGCTATAACACGGTATCTTATAACACGGTTTCGCTATAACACGGTTTCGCTATAACACGGTATCTTATAACACGGTTTCGCTATAACACGGTTTCGCTATAACACGGTTTCGCTATAACACGGTTTCGCTATAAGACGGTTTCGCTATAACACGGTTTCGCTATAACACGGTTTCGCTGTAACACGGTTTCGCTATAACACGGTATCTTATAACACGGTTTCGCTATAACACGGTTTCGCTATAACACGGTTTCGCTATAACACGGTTTCGCTATAACACGGTATCTTATAACACGGTTTCGCTATAACACGGTTTCGCTATAACACGGTTTCGCTATAACAATAGCGAAACCGTGTTCGGTTTCGCTATAACACGGTTTCGCTATAACACGGTATCTTATAACACGGTTTTGCTATAACACGGTTTCGCTATAACACGGTATCTTATAACACGGTTTCGCTATAACACGGTATCTTATAACACGGTTTCGCTATAACACGGTTTCGCTATAACACGGTTTCGCTATAACACGGTTTCGCTATAACACGGTTTCGCTATAACACGGTTTCGCTATAACACGGTTTCGCTATAACACGGTATCTTCTAACAAGGTTTCGCTATAACACGGTTTCGCTATAACACGGTATCTTATAACACGGTTTCGCTATAACACGGTTTCGCTATAACACGGTTTCGCTATAACACGGTATCTTATAACAAGGTTTCGCTATAACACGGTTTCGCTATAACACGGTATCTTATAACACGGTTTCGCTATAACACGGTTTCGCTATAACACGGTTTCGCTATAACACGGTTTCGCTATAACACGGTTTCGCTATAACACGGTTTCGCTATAACACGGTTTCGCTATAACACGGTATCTTATAACAAGGTTTCGCTATAACACGGTTTCGCTATAACACGGTTTCGCTATAACACGGTTTCGCTATAACACGGTATCTTATAACACGGTTTCGCTATAACACGGTTTCGCTATAACACGGTTTCGCTATAACACGGTTTCGCTATAAGACGGTTTCGCTATAACACGGTTTCGCTATAACACGGTTTCGCTGTAACACGGTTTCGCTATAACACGGTATCTTATAACACGGTTTCGCTATAACACGGTTTCGCTATAACACGGTTTCGCTATAACACGGTATCTTATAACACGGTTTCGCTATAACACGGTTTCGCTATAACACGGTTTCGCTATAACAATAGCGAAACCGTGTTCGGTTTCGCTATAACACGGTTTCGCTATAACACGGTATCTTATAACACGGTTTTGCTATAACACGGTTTCGCTATAACACGGTATCTTATAACACGGTTTCGCTATAACACGGTATCTTATAACACGGTTTCGCTATAACACGGTTTCGCTATAACACGGTTTCGCTATAACACGGTTTCGCTATAACACGGTTTCGCTATAACACGGTTTCGCTATAACACGGTTTCGCTATAACACGGTTTCGCTATAACACGGTTTCGCTATAACACGGTATCTTCTAACAAGGTTTCGCTATAACACGGTTTCGCTATAACACGGTTTCGCTATAACACGGTATCTTATAACACGATTTCGCTATAACACGGTTTCGCTATAACACGGTTTCGCTATAACACGGTTTCGCTATAACACGGTATCTTATAACACGGTTTCGCTATAACACGGTTTCGCGATAACACGGTATCTTATAACACGGTTTTGCTATAACACGGTTTCGCTATAACACGGTATCTTATAACACGGTTTCGCTATAACACGGTATCTTATAACACGGTTTCGCTATAACACGGTTTCGCTATAACACAGTTTCGCTATAACACGGTTTCGCTATAACACGGTATCTTATAACACGGTTTCGCTATAACACGGTATCTTATAACACGGTTTCGCTATAACACGGTTTCGCTATAACACGGTATCTTATAACACGGTTTCGCTATAACACGGTTTCGCTATAACACGGTATCTTATAACACGGTTTCGCTATAACACGGTTTCGCTATAACACGGTATCTTATAACACGGTTTCGCTATAACACGGTTTCGCTATAACACGGTATCTTATAACACGGTTTCGCTATAACACGGTTTCGCTATAACACGGTTTCGCTATAACACGGTTTCGCTATAAGACGGTTTCGCTATAACACGGTTTCGCTATAACACGGTTTCGCTGTAACACGGTTTCGCTATAACACGGTATCTTATAACACGGTTTCGCTATAACACGGTTTCGCTATAACACGGTTTCGCTATAACACGGTTTCGCTATAACACGGTATCTTATAACACGGTTTCGCTATAACACGGTTTCGCTATAACACGGTTTCGCTATAACAATAGCGAAACCGTGTTCGGTTTCGCTATAACACGGTTTCGCTATAACACGGTATCTTATAACACGGTTTTGCTATAACACGGTTTCGCTATAACACGGTATCTTATAACACGGTTTCGCTATAACACGGTATCTTATAACACGGTTTCGCTATAACACGGTTTCGCTATAACACGGTTTCGCTATAACACGGTTTCGCTATAACACGGTTTCGCTATAACACGGTTTCGCTATAACACGGTTTCGCTATAACACGGTTTCGCTATAACACGGTATCTTCTAACAAGGTTTCGCTATAACACGGTTTCGCTATAACACGGTATCTTATAACACGGTTTCGCTATAACACGGTTTCGCTATAACACGGTTTCGCTATAACACGGTATCTTATAACAAGGTTTCGCTATAACACGGTTTCGCTATAACACGGTATCTTATAACACGGTTTCGCTATAACACGGTTTCGCTATAACACGGTTTCGCTATAACACGGTTTCGCTATAACACGGTTTCGCTATAACACGGTTTCGCTATAACACGGTTTCGCTATAACACGGTATCTTATAACAAGGTTTCGCTATAACACGGTTTCGCTATAACACGGTTTCGCTATAACACGGTTTCGCTATAACACGGTATCTTATAACACGGTTTCGCTATAACACGGTTTCGCTATAACACGGTTTCGCTATAACACGGTTTCGCTATAACACGGTTTCGCTATAACACGGTTTCGCTATAACACGGTTTCGCTATAACACGGTATCTTATAACACGGTTTCGCTATAACACGGTTTCGCTATAACACGGTTTCGCTATAACACGGTTTCGCTATAACACGGTTTCGCTATAACACGGTTTCGCTATAACACGGTATCTTATAACAAGGTTTCGCTATAACACGGTTTCGCTATAACACGGTTTCGCTATAACACGGTATCTTATAACACGGTTTCGCTATAACACGGTTTCGCTATAACACGGTTTCGCTATAACACGGTTTCGCTATAACACGGTTTCGCTATAACACGGTTTCGCTATAACACGGTTTCGCTATAACACGGTTTCGCTATAACACGGTTTCGCTATAACACGGTTTCGCTATAACACGGTATCTTATAACAAGGTTTCGCTATAACACGGTTTCGCTATAACACGGTATCTTATAACACGGTTTCGCTATAACACGGTTTCGCTATAACACGGTTTCGCTATAACACGGTTTCGCTATAACACGGTATCTTATAACACGGTTTCGCTATAACACGGTTTCGCTATAACACGGTTTCGCTATAACACGGTTTCGCTATAACACGGTATCTTATAACAAGGTTTCGCTATAACACGGTTTCGCTATAACACGGTTTCGCTATAACACGGTTTCGCTATAACACGGTATCTTATAACACGGTTTCGCTATAACACGGTATCTTATAACACGGTTTCGCTATAACACGGTTTCGCTATAACACGGTTTCGCTATAACACGGTATCTTATAACACGGTTTCGCTATAACACGGTTTCGCTATAACACGGTTTCGCTATAACACGGTTTCGCTATAACACGGTTTCGCTATAACACGGTTTCGCTATAACACGGTATCTTATAACACGGTTTCGCTATAACACGGTTTCGCTATAACACGGTTTCGCTATAACACGGTTTCGCTATAACACGGTTTCGCTATAACACGGTATCTTATAACACGGTTTCGCTATAACACGTTTTCGCTATAACACGGTTTCGCTATAACACGGTTTCGCTATAACACGGTTTCGCTATAACACGGTATCTTATAACACGGTTTCGCTATAACACGGTTTCGCTATAACACGGTTTCGCTATAACACGGTATCTTATAACACGGTTTCGCTATAACACGGTTTCGCTATAACACGGTTTCGCTATAACACGGTTTCGCTATAACACGGTTTCGCTATAACACGGTATCTTATAACACGGTTTCGCTATAACACGGTTTCGCTATAACACGGTTTCGCTATAACACGGTATCTTATAACACGGTTTCGCTATAACACGGTTTAGCTATAACACGGTTTCGCTATAACACGGTATCTTATAACACGGTTTCGCTATAACACGGTTTCGCTATAACACGGTATCTTATAACACGGTTTCGCTATAACACGGTTTCGCTATAACACGGTTTCGCTATAACACGGTTTCGCTATAACACGGTTTCGCTATAACACGGTATCTTATAACACGGTTTCGCTATAACACGGTATCTTATAACACGGTTTCGCTATAACACGGTTTCGCTATAACACGGTATCTTATAACACGGTTTCGCTATAACACGGTTTCGCTATAACACGGTATCTTATAACACGGTTTCGCTATAACACGGTTTCGCTATAACACGGTATCTTATAACACGGTTTCGCTATAACACGGTATCTTACAACACGGTTTCGCTATAACACGGTTTCGCTATAACACGGTATCTTATAACACGGTTTCGCTATAACACGGTATCTTATAACACGGTTTCGCTATAACACGGTTTCGCTATAACACGGTATCTTATAACACGGTTTCGCTATAACACGGTTTCGCTATAACACGGTTTCGATATAACACGGTATCTTATAACACGGTTTCGCTATAACACGGTTTCGCTATAACACGGTATCTTATAACACGGTTTCGCTATAACACGGTTTCGCTATAACACGGTTTCGCTATAACACGGTTTCGCTATAACACGGTATCTTATAACACGGTATCGCTATAACACGGTTTCGCTATAACACGGTTTCGCTATAACACGGTTTCGCTATAACACGGTTTCGCTATAACACGGTTTCGCTATAACACGGTATCTTATAACACGGTTTCGCTATAACGCGGTTTCGCTATAACACGGTTTCGCTATAACACGGTTTCGCTATAACACGGTTTCGCTATAACACGGTTTCGCTATAACACGGTTTCGCTATAACACGGTATCTTATAACACGGTTTCGCTATAACACGGTTTTGCTGTAACACGGTTTCGCTATAACACGGTTTCGCTATAACACGGTATCTTATAACACGGTTTCGCTATAACACGGTTTCGCTATAACACGGTTTCGCTATAACACGGTATCTTATAACAAGGTTTCGCTATAACACGGTTTCGCTATAACACGGTTTCGCTATAACACGGTATCTTATAACACGGTTTCGCTATAACACGGTTTCGCTATAACACGGTTTCGCTATAACACGGTATCTTATAACACGGTTTCGCTATAACACGGTTTCGCTATAACACGGTATCTTATAACAAGGTTTCGCTATAACACGGTTTCGCTATAACACGGTTTCGCTATAACACGGTATCTTATAACACGGTTTCGCTATAACACGGTTTCGCTATAACACGGTTTCGCTATAACACGGTATCTTATAACACGGTTTCGCTATAACACGGTTTCGCTATAACACGGTTTCGCTATAACACGGTATCTTATAACACGGTTTCGCTATAACACGGTTTCGCTATAACACGGTTTCGCTATAACACGGTTTCGCTATAACACGGTATCTTATAACACGGTTTCGCTATAACACGGTTTCGCTATAACACGGTTTCGCTATAACACGGTATCTTATAACACGGTTTCGCTATAACACGGTTTCGCTATAACACGGTATCTTATAACACGGTTTCGCTATAACACGGTTTCGCTATAACACGGTTTCGCTATAACACGGTATCTTATAACACGGTTTCGGTATAACACGGTTTCGCTATAACACGGTATCTTATAACACGGTTTCGCTATAACACGGTTTCGCTATAACACGGTTTCGCTATAACACGGTATCTTATAACACGGTTTCGCTATAACACGGTTTCGCTATAACACGGTTTCGCTATAACACGGTATCTTATAACGCGGTTTCGCTATAACACGGTTTCGCTATAACACGGTATCTTATAACACGGTTTCGCTATAACACGGTATCTTATAACACGATTTCGCTATAACACGGTTTCGCTATAACACGGTTTCGCTATAACACGGTTTCGCTATAACACGGTATCTTATAACACGGTTTCGCTATAACACGGTTTCGCGATAACACGGTATCTTATAACACGGTTTTGCTATAACACGGTTTCGCTATAACACGGTATCTTATAACACGGTTTCGCTATAACACGGTATCTTATAACACGGTTTCGCTATAACACGGTTTCGCTATAACACAGTTTCGCTATAACACGGTTTCGCTATAACACGGTATCTTATAACACGGTTTCGCTATAACACGGTATCTTATAACACGGTTTCGCTATAACACGGTTTCGCTATAACACGGTATCTTATAACACGGTTTCGCTATAACACGGTTTCGCTATAACACGGTATCTTATAACACGGTTTCGCTATAACACGGTTTCGCTATAACACGGTATCTTATAACACGGTTTCGCTATAACACGGTTTCGCTATAACACGGTATCTTATAACACGGTTTCGCTATAACACGGTTTCGCTATAACACGGTTTCGCTATAACACGGTTTCGCTATAAGACGGTTTCGCTATAACACGGTTTCGCTATAACACGGTTTCGCTGTAACACGGTTTCGCTATAACACGGTATCTTATAACACGGTTTCGCTATAACACGGTTTCGCTATAACACGGTTTCGCTATAACACGGTTTCGCTATAACACGGTATCTTATAACACGGTTTCGCTATAACACGGTTTCGCTATAACAATAGCGAAACCGTGTTCGGTTTCGCTATAACACGGTTTCGCTATAACACGGTATCTTATAACACGGTTTTGCTATAACACGGTTTCGCTATAACACGGTATCTTATAACACGGTTTCGCTATAACACGGTATCTTATAACACGGTTTCGCTATAACACGGTTTCGCTATAACACGGTTTCGCTATAACACGGTTTCGCTATAACACGGTTTCGCTATAACACGGTTTCGCTATAACACGGTTTCGCTATAACACGGTTTCGCTATAACACGGTATCTTCTAACAAGGTTTCGCTATAACACGGTTTCGCTATAACACGGTATCTTATAACACGGTTTCGCTATAACACGGTTTCGCTATAACACGGTTTCGCTATAACACGGTATCTTATAACAAGGTTTCGCTATAACACGGTTTCGCTATAACACGGTATCTTATAACACGGTTTCGCTATAACACGGTTTCGCTATAACACGGTTTCGCTATAACACGGTTTCGCTATAACACGGTTTCGCTATAACACGGTTTCGCTATAACACGGTATCTTATAACAAGGTTTCGCTATAACACGGTTTCGCTATAACACGGTTTCGCTATAACACGGTTTCGCTATAACACGGTATCTTATAACACGGTTTCGCTATAACACGGTTTCGCTATAACACGGTTTCGCTATAACACGGTTTCGCTATAACACGGTTTCGCTATAACACGGTTTCGCTATAACACGGTTTCGCTATAACACGGTTTCGCTATAACACGGTATCTTATAACACGGTTTCGCTATAACACGGTTTCGCTATAACACGGTTTCGCTATAACACGGTTTCGCTATAACACGGTTTCGCTATAACACGGTTTCGCTATAACACGGTATCTTATAACAAGGTTTCGCTATAACAAGGTTTCGCTATAACACGGTTTCGCTATAACACGGTTTCGCTATAACACGGTATCTTATAACACGGTTTCGCTATAACACGGTTTCGCTATAACACGGTTTCGCTATAACACGGTTTCGCTATAACACGGTTTCGCTATAACACGGTTTCGCTATAACACGGTTTCGCTATAACACGGTTTCGCTATAACACGGTATCTTATAACAAGGTTTCGCTATAACACGGTTTCGCTATAAGACGGTATCTTATAACACGGTTTCGCTATAACACGGTTTCGCTATAACACGGTTTCGCTATAACACGGTTTCGCTATAACACGGTATCTTATAACACGGTTTCGCTATAACACGGTTTCGCTATAACACGGTTTCGCTATAACACGGTATCTTATAACAAGGTTTCGCTATAACACGGTTTCGCTATAACACGGTTTCGCTATAACACGGTTTCGCTATAACACGGTATCTTATAACACGGTTTCGCTATAACACGGTATCTTATAACACGGTTTCGCTATAACACGGTTTCGCTATAACACGGTTTCGCTATAACACGGTATCTTATAACACGGTTTCGCTATAACACGGTTTCGCTATAACACGGTTTCGCTATAACACGGTTTCGCTATAACACGGTTTCGCTATAACACGGTATCTTATAACACGGTTTCGCTATAACACGGTTTCGCTATAACACGGTTTCGCTATAACACGGTTTCGCTATAACACGGTTTCGCTATAACACGGTATCTTATAACACGGTTTCGCTATAACACGTTTTCGCTATAACACGGTTTCGCTATAACACGGTTTCGCTATAACACGGTTTCGCTATAACACGGTATCTTATAACACGGTTTCGCTATAACACGGTTTCGCTATAACACGGTTTCGCTATAACACGGTATCTTATAACACGGTTTCGCTATAACACGGTTTCGCTATAACACGGTTTCGCTATAACACGGTTTCGCTATAACACGGTATCTTATAACACGGTTTCGCTATAACACGGTTTCGCTATAACACGGTTTCGCTATAACACGGTATCTTATAACACGGTTTCGCTATAACACGGTTTAGCTATAACACGGTTTCGCTATAACACGGTATCTTATAACACGGTTTCGCTATAACACGGTTTCGCTATAACACGGTATCTTATAACACGGTTTCGCTATAACACGGTTTCGCTATAACACGGTTTCGCTATAACACGGTATCTTATAACACGGTTTCGCTATAACACGGTTTCGCTATAACACGGTTTCGCTATAACACGGTATCTTATAACACGGTTTCGCTATAACACGGTTTCGCTATAACACGGTTTCGCTATAACACGGTATCTTATAACACGGTTTCGCTATAACACGGTTTCGCTATAACACGGTTTCGCTATAACACGGTATCTTATAACACGGTTTCGCTATAACACGGTATCTTATAACACGGTTTCGCTATAACACGGTATCTTATAACACGGTTTCGCTATAACACGGTTTCGCTATAACACAGTTTCGCTATAACACGGTATCTTATAACACGGTTTCGCTATAACACGGTTTCGCTATAACACGGTTTCGCTATAACACGGTATCTTATAACACGGTTTCGTTATAACACGGTTTCGCTATAACACGGTATCTTATAACACGGTTTCGCTATAACACGGTATCTTATAACACGGTTTCGCTATAACACGGTTTCGCTATAACACGGTATCTTATAACACGGTTTCGCTATAACACGGTATCTTATAACACGGTTTCGCTATAACACGGTATCTTATAACACGGTTTCGCTATAACACGGTTTCGCTATAACACGGTTTCGCTATAACACGGTATCTTATAACACGGTTTCGCTATAACACGGTTTCGCTATAACACGGTTTCGCTATAACACGGTATCTTATAACACGGTTTCGTTATAACACGGTTTCGCTATAACACGGTTTCGCTATAACACGGTATCTTATAACACGGTTTCGCTATAACACGGTATCTTATAACACGGTTTCGCTATAACACGGTTTCGCTATAACACGGTATCTTATAACACGGTTTCGCTATAACACGGTATCTTATAACACGGTTTCGCTATAACACGGTTTCGCTATAACACGGTTTCGCTATAACACGGTTTCGCTATAACACGGTTTCGCTATAACACGGTATCTTATAACACGGTTTCGCTATAACACGGTTTCGCTATAACACGGTATCTTATAACACGGTTTCGCTACAACACGGTTTCGCTATAACACGGTATCTTATAACACGGTTTCGCTATAACACGGTTTCGCTATAACACGGTTTCGCTATAACACGGTATCTTATAACACGGTTTCGCTATAACACGGTTTCGCTATAACACGGTTTCGCTATAACACGGTTTCGCTATAACACGGTTTCGCTATAACACGGTATCTTCTAACACGGTTTTGCTATAACACGGTTTCGCTATAACACGGTATCTTATAACACGGTTTCGCTATAACACGGTATCTTATAACACGGTTTCGCTATAACACGGTTTCGCTATAACACGGTTTCGCTATAACACGGTTTCGCTACAACACGGTTTCGCTATAACACGGTTTCGCTATAACACGGTTTCGCTATAACACGGTTTCGCTATAACACGGTATCTTATAACACGGTTTCGCTATAACACGGTTTCGCTATAACACGGTTTCGCTATAACACGGTTTCGCTATAACACGGTATCTTATAACACGGTTTCGCTATAACACGGTTTCGCTATAACACGGTATCTTATAACACGGTTTCGCTATAACACGGTTTCGCTATAACACGGTATCTTATAACACGGTTTCGCTATAACACGGTTTCGCTATAACACGGTATCTTATAACACGGTTTCGCTATAACACGGTTTCGCTATAACACGGTATCTTATAACACGGTTTCGCTATAACACGGTTTCGCTATAACACGGTATCTTATAACACGGTTTCGCTATAACACGGTATCTTACAACACGGTTTCGCTATAACACGGTTTCGCTATAACACGGTATCTTATAACACGGTTTCGCTATAACACGGTATCTTATAACACGGTTTCGCTATAACACGGTTTCGCTATAACACGGTATCTTATAACACGGTTTCGCTATAACACGGTTTCGCTATAACACGGTTTCGATATAACACGGTATCTTATAACACGGTTTCGCTATAACACGGTTTCGCTATAACACGGTATCTTATAACACGGTTTCGCTATAACACGGTTTCGCTATAACACGGTTTCGCTATAACACGGTTTCGCTATAACACGGTATCTTATAACACGGTATCGCTATAACACGGTTTCGCTATAACACGGTTTCGCTATAACACGGTTTCGCTATAACACGGTTTCGCTATAACACGGTTTCGCTATAACACGGTATCTTATAACACGGTTTCGCTATAACGCGGTTTCGCTATAACACGGTTTCGCTATAACACGGTTTCGCTATAACACGGTTTCGCTATAACACGGTTTCGCTATAACACGGTTTCGCTATAACACGGTTTCGCTATAACACGGTATCTTATAACACGGTTTCGCTATAACAGGGTTTTGCTGTAACACGGTTTCGCTATAACACGGTTTCGCTATAACACGGTATCTTATAACACGGTATCTTATAACACGGTTTCGCTATAACACGGTTTCGCTATAACACGGTTTCGCTATAACACGGTATCTTATAACAAGGTTTCGCTATAACACGGTTTCGCTATAACACGGTTTCGCTATAACACGGTATCTTATAACACGGTTTCGCTATAACACGGTTTCGCTATAACACGGTTTCGCTATAACACGGTATCTTATAACACGGTTTCGCTATAACACGGTTTCGCTATAACACGGTATCTTATAACAAGGTTTCGCTATAACACGGTTTCGCTATAACACGGTTTCGCTATAACACGGTATCTTATAACACGGTTTCGCTATAACACGGTTTCGCTATAACACGGTTTCGCTATAACACGGTATCTTATAACACGGTTTCGCTATAACACGGTTTCGCTATAACACGGTTTCGCTATAACACGGTATCTTATAACACGGTTTCGCTATAACACGGTTTCGCTATAACACGGTTTCGCTATAACACGGTTTCGCTATAACACGGTATCTTATAACACGGTTTCGCTATAACACGGTTTCGCTATAACACGGTTTCGCTATAACACGGTATCTTATAACACGGTTTCGGTATAACACGGTTTCGCTATAACACGGTATCTTATAACACGGTTTCGCTATAACACGGTTTCGCTATAACACGGTTTCGCTATAACACGGTATCTTATAACACGGTTTCGCTATAACACGGTTTCGCTATAACACGGTTTCGCTATAACACGGTATCTTATAACGCGGTTTCGCTATAACACGGTTTCGCTATAACACGGTATCTTATAACACGGTTTCGCTATAACACGGTTTCGCTATAACACGGTTTCGCTATAACACGGTTTCGCTATAACACGGTTTCGCTATAACACGGTATCTTCTAACACGGTTTTGCTATAACACGGTTTCGCTATAACACGGTATCTTATAACACGGTTTCGCTATAACACGGTATCTTATAACACGGTTTCGCTATAACACGGTATCTTATAACACGGTTTCGCTATAACACGGTTTCGCTATAACACGGTTTCGCTACAACACGGTTTCGCTATAACACGGTTTCGCTATAACACGGTTTCGCTATAACACGGTTTCGCTATAACACGGTATCTTATAACACGGTTTCGCTATAACACGGTTTCGCTATAACACGGTTTCGCTATAACACGGTTTCGCTATAACACGGTATCTTATAACACGGTTTCGCTATAACACGGTTTCGCTATAACACGGTATCTTATAACACGGTTTCGCTATAACACGGTTTCGCTATAACACGGTATCTTATAACACGGTTTCGCTATAACACGGTTTCGCTATAACACGGTATCTTATAACACGGTTTCGCTATAACACGGTTTCGCTATAACACGGTATCTTATAACACGGTTTCGCTATAACACGGTTTCGCTATAACACGGTATCTTATAACACGGTTTCGCTATAACACGGTATCTTACAACACGGTTTCGCTATAACACGGTTTCGCTATAACACGGTATCTTATAACACGGTTTCGCTATAACACGGTATCTTATAACACGGTTTCGCTATAACACGGTTTCGCTATAACACGGTATCTTATAACACGGTTTCGCTATAACACGGTTTCGATATAACACGGTATCTTATAACACGGTTTCGCTATAACACGGTTTCGCTATAACACGGTATCTTATAACACGGTTTCGCTATAACACGGTTTCGCTATAACACGGTTTCGCTATAACACGGTTTCGCTATAACACGGTTTCGCTATAACACGGTATCTTATAACACGGTATCGCTATAACACGGTTTCGCTATAACACGGTTTCGCTATAACACGGTTTCGCTATAACACGGTTTCGCTATAACACGGTTTCGCTATAACACGGTATCTTATAACACGGTTTCGCTATAACGCGGTTTCGCTATAACACGGTTTCGCTATAACACGGTTTCGCTATAACACGGTTTCGCTATAACACGGTTTCGCTATAACACGGTTTCGCTATAACACGGTTTCGCTATAACACGGTATCTTATAACACGGTTTCGCTATAACACGGTTTTGCTGTAACACGGTTTCGCTATAACACGGTTTCGCCATAACACGGTATCTTATAACACGGTTTCGCTATAACACGGTTTCGCTATAACACGCTTTCGCTATAACACGGTATCTTATAACAAGGTTTCGCTATAACACGGTTTCGCTATAACACGGTTTCGCTATAACACGGTATCTTATAACACGGTTTCGCTATAACACGGTTTCGCTATAACACGGTTTCGCTATAACACGGTATCTTATAACACGGTTTCGCTATAACCCGGTTTCGCTATAACACGGTATCTTATAACAAGGTTTCGCTATAACACGGTTTCGCTATAACACGGTTTCGCTATAACACGGTATCTTATAACACGGTTTCGCTATAACACGGTTTCGCTATAACACGGTTTCGCTATAACACGGTATCTTATAACACGGTTTCGCTATAACACGGTTTCGCTATAACACGGTTTCGCTATAACACGGTATCTTATAACACGGTTTCGCTATAACACGGTTTCGCTATAACACGGTTTCGCTATAACACGGTATCTTATAACACGGTTTCGCTATAACACGGTTTCGCTATAACACGGTTTCGCTATAACACGGTATCTTATAACACGGTTTCGCTATAACACGGTTTCGCTATAACACGGTATCTTATAACACGGTTTCGCTATAACACGGTTTCGCTATAACACGGTTTCGCTATAACACGGTATCTTATAACACGGTTTCGCTATAACACGGTTTCGCTATAACACGGTTTCGCTATAACACGGTATCTTATAACGCGGTTTCGCTATAACACGGTTTCGCTATAACACGGTATCTTATAACACGGTTTCGCTATAACACGGTTTCGCTATAACACGGTATCTTATAACACGATTTCGCTATAACACGGTTTCGCTATAACACGGTTTCGCTATAACACGGTTTCGCTATAACACGGTATCTTATAACACGGTTTCGCTATAACACGGTTTCGCTATAACACGGTTTCGCTATAACACGGTTTCGCTATAACACGGTATCTTATAACACGGTTTCGCTATAACACGGTTTCGCTATAACACGGTATCTTATAACACGGTTTCGCTATAACACGGTTTCGCTATAACACGGTATCTTATAACACGGTTTCGCTATAACACGGTTTCGCTATAACACGGTATCTTATAACACGGTTTCGCTATAACACGGTTTCGCTATAACACGTATCTTATAACACGGTTTCGCTATAACACGGTTTCGCTATAACACGGTATCTTATAACACGGTTTCGCTATAACACGGTATCTTACAACACGGTTTCGCTATAACACGGTTTCGCTATAACACGGTATCTTATAACACGGTTTCGCTATAACACGGTATCTTATAACACGGTTTCGCTATAACACGGTTTCGCTATAACACGGTATCTTATAACACGGTTTCGCTATAACACGGTTTCGCTATAACACGGTTTCGATATAACACGGTATCTTATAACACGGTTTCGCTATAACACGGTTTCGCTATAACACGGTATCTTATAACACGGTTTCGCTATAACACGGTTTCGCTATAACACGGTTTCGCTATAACACGGTTTCGCTATAACACGGTATCTTATAACACGGTATCGCTATAACACGGTTTCGCTATAACACGGTTTCGCTATAACACGGTTTCGCTATAACACGGTTTCGCTATAACACGGTTTCGCTATAACACGGTATCTTATAACACGGTTTCGCTATAACGCGGTTTCGCTATAACACGGTTTCGCTATAACACGGTTTCGCTATAACACGGTTTCGCTATAACACGGTTTCGCTATAACACGGTTTCGCTATAACACGGTTTCGCTATAACACGGTATCTTATAACACGGTTTCGCTATAACACGGTTTTGCTGTAACACGGTTTCGCTATAACACGGTTTCGCTATAACACGGTATCTTATAACACGGTTTCGCTATAACACGGTTTCGCTATAACACGGTTTCGCTATAACACGGTATCTTATAACAAGGTTTCGCTATAACACGGTTTCGCTATAACACGGTTTCGCTATAACACGGTATCTTATAACACGGTTTCGCTATAACACGGTTTCGCTATAACACGGTTTCGCTATAACACGGTATCTTATAACACGGTTTCGCTATAACACGGTTTCGCTATAACACGGTATCTTATAACAAGGTTTCGCTATAACACGGTTTCGCTATAACACGGTTTCGCTATAACACGGTATCTTATAACACGGTTTCGC
The DNA here is from genome assembly GCA_036711965.1 of Onthophagus sagittarius. Classification (NCBI taxonomy): domain Eukaryota; kingdom Metazoa; phylum Arthropoda; class Insecta; order Coleoptera; family Scarabaeidae; genus Onthophagus; species Onthophagus sagittarius. The sequence goes on from JASERS010000043.1 coordinate 75,909, forward strand.
TATAACACGGTTTCGCTATAACACGGTTTCGCTATAACACGGTATCTTATAACACGGTTTCGCTATAACACGGTTTCGCTATAACACGGTTTCGCTATAACACGGTATCTTATAACACGGTTTCGCTATAACACGGTTTCGCTATAACACGGTTTCGCTATAACACGGTTTCGCTATAACACGGTATCTTATAACACGGTTTCGCTATAACACGGTTTCGCTATAACACGGTTTCGCTATAACACGGTTTCGCTATAACACGGTATCTTATAACACGGTTTCGCTATAACACGGTTTCGCTATAACACGGTATCTTATAACACGGTTTCGCTATAACACGGTTTCGCTATAACACGGTTTCGCTATAACACGGTATCTTATAACACGGTTTCGCTATAACACGGTTTCGCTATAACACGGTATCTTATAACACGGTTTCGCTATAACACGGTTTCGCTATAACACGGTTTCGCTATAACACGGTATCTTATAACACGGTTTCGCTATAACACGGTTTCGCTATAACACGGTTTCGCTATAACACGGTATCTTATAACGCGGTTTCGCTATAACACGGTTTCGCTATAACACCGTATCTTATAACACGGTTTCGCTATAACACGGTTTCGCTATAACACGGTATCTTATAACACGATTTCGCTATAACACGGTTTCGCTATAACACGGTTTCGCTATAACACGGTTTCGCTATAACACGGTATCTTATAACACGGTTTCGCTATAACACGGTTTCGCGATAACACGGTATCTTATAACACGGTTTTGCTATAACACGGTTTCGCTATAACACGGTATCTTATAACACGGTTTCGCTATAACACGGTATCTTATAACACGGTTTCGCTATAACACGGTTTCGCTATAACACAGTTTCGCTATAACACGGTTTCGCTATAACACGGTATCTTATAACACGGTTTCGCTATAACACGGTATCTTATAACACGGTTTCGCTATAACACGGTTTCGCTATAACACGGTATCTTATAACACGGTTTCGCTATAACACGGTTTCGCTATAACACGGTATCTTATAACACGGTTTCGCTATAACACGGTTTCGCTATAACACGGTATCTTATAACACGGTTTCGCTATAACACGGTTTCGCTATAACACGGTATCTTATAACACGGTTTCGCTATAACACGGTTTCGCTATAACACGGTTTCGCTATAACACGGTTTCGCTATAAGACGGTTTCGCTATAACACGGTTTCGCTATAACACGGTTTCGCTGTAACACGGTTTCGCTATAACACGGTATCTTATAACACGGTTTCGCTATAACACGGTTTCGCTATAACACGGTTTCGCTATAACACGGTTTCGCTATAACACGGTATCTTATAACACGGTTTCGCTATAACACGGTTTCGCTATAACACGGTTTCGCTATAACAATAGCGAAACCGTGTTCGGTTTCGCTATAACACGGTTTCGCTATAACACGGTATCTTATAACACGGTTTTGCTATAACACGGTTTCGCTATAACACGGTATCTTATAACACGGTTTCGCTATAACACGGTATCTTATAACACGGTTTCGCTATAACACGGTTTCGCTATAACACGGTTTCGCTATAACACGGTTTCGCTATAACACGGTTTCGCTATAACACGGTTTCGCTATAACACGGTTTCGCTATAACACGGTTTCGCTATAACACGGTTTCGCTATAACACGGTTTCGCTATAACACGGTATCTTCTAACAAGGTTTCGCTATAACACGGTTTCGCTATAACACGGTTTCGCTATAACACGGTATCTTATAACACGATTTCGCTATAACACGGTTTCGCTATAACACGGTTTCGCTATAACACGGTTTCGCTATAACACGGTATCTTATAACACGGTTTCGCTATAACACGGTTTCGCGATAACACGGTATCTTATAACACGGTTTTGCTATAACACGGTTTCGCTATAACACGGTATCTTATAACACGGTTTCGCTATAACACGGTATCTTATAACACGGTTTCGCTATAACACGGTTTCGCTATAACACAGTTTCGCTATAACACGGTTTCGCTATAACACGGTATCTTATAACACGGTTTCGCTATAACACGGTATCTTATAACACGGTTTCGCTATAACACGGTTTCGCTATAACACGGTATCTTATAACACGGTTTCGCTATAACACGGTTTCGCTATAACACGGTATCTTATAACACGGTTTCGCTATAACACGGTTTCGCTATAACACGGTATCTTATAACACGGTTTCGCTATAACACGGTTTCGCTATAACACGGTATCTTATAACACGGTTTCGCTATAACACGGTTTCGCTATAACACGGTTTCGCTATAACACGGTTTCGCTATAAGACGGTTTCGCTATAACACGGTTTCGCTATAACACGGTTTCGCTGTAACACGGTTTCGCTATAACACGGTATCTTATAACACGGTTTCGCTATAACACGGTTTCGCTATAACACGGTTTCGCTATAACACGGTTTCGCTATAACACGGTATCTTATAACACGGTTTCGCTATAACACGGTTTCGCTATAACACGGTTTCGCTATAACAATAGCGAAACCGTGTTCGGTTTCGCTATAACACGGTTTCGCTATAACACGGTATCTTATAACACGGTTTTGCTATAACACGGTTTCGCTATAACACGGTATCTTATAACACGGTTTCGCTATAACACGGTTTCGCTATAACACGGTATCTTATAACACGGTTTCGCTATAACACGGTTTCGCTATAACACGGTATCTTATAACACGGTTTCGCTATAACACGGTTTCGCTATAACACGGTATCTTATAACACGGTTTCGCTATAACACGGTTTCGCTATAACACGGTTTCGCTATAACACGGTTTCGCTATAAGACGGTTTCGCTATAACACGGTTTCGCTATAACACGGTTTCGCTGTAACACGGTTTCGCTATAACACGGTATCTTATAACACGGTTTCGCTATAACACGGTTTCGCTATAACACGGTTTCGCTATAACACGGTTTCGCTATAACACGGTATCTTATAACACGGTTTCGCTATAACACGGTTTCGCTATAACACGGTTTCGCTATAACAATAGCGAAACCGTGTTCGGTTTCGCTATAACACGGTTTCGCTATAACACGGTATCTTATAACACGGTTTTGCTATAACACGGTTTCGCTATAACACGGTATCTTATAACACGGTTTCGCTATAACACGGTATCTTATAACACGGTTTCGCTATAACACGGTTTCGCTATAACACGGTTTCGCTATAACACGGTTTCGCTATAACACGGTTTCGCTATAACACGGTTTCGCTATAACACGGTTTCGCTATAACACGGTTTCGCTATAACACGGTTTCGCTATAACACGGTTTCGCTATAACACGGTATCTTCTAACAAGGTTTCGCTATAACACGGTTTCGCTATAACACGGTTTCGCTATAACACGGTATCTTATAACACGATTTCGCTATAACACGGTTTCGCTATAACACGGTTTCGCTATAACACGGTTTCGCTATAACACGGTATCTTATAACACGGTTTCGCTATAACACGGTTTCGCGATAACACGGTATCTTATAACACGGTTTTGCTATAACACGGTTTCGCTATAACACGGTATCTTATAACACGGTTTCGCTATAACACGGTATCTTATAACACGGTTTCGCTATAACACGGTTTCGCTATAACACAGTTTCGCTATAACACGGTTTCGCTATAACACGGTATCTTATAACACGGTTTCGCTATAACACGGTATCTTATAACACGGTTTCGCTATAACACGGTTTCGCTATAACACGGTATCTTATAACACGGTTTCGCTATAACACGGTTTCGCTATAACACGGTATCTTATAACACGGTTTCGCTATAACACGGTTTCGCTATAACACGGTATCTTATAACACGGTTTCGCTATAACACGGTTTCGCTATAACACGGTATCTTATAACACGGTTTCGCTATAACACGGTTTCGCTATAACACGGTTTCGCTATAACACGGTTTCGCTATAAGACGGTTTCGCTATAACACGGTTTCGCTATAACACGGTTTCGCTGTAACACGGTTTCGCTATAACACGGTATCTTATAACACGGTTTCGCTATAACACGGTTTCGCTATAACACGGTTTCGCTATAACACGGTTTCGCTATAACACGGTATCTTATAACACGGTTTCGCTATAACACGGTTTCGCTATAACACGGTTTCGCTATAACAATAGCGAAACCGTGTTCGGTTTCGCTATAACACGGTTTCGCTATAACACGGTATCTTATAACACGGTTTTGCTATAACACGGTTTCGCTATAACACGGTATCTTATAACACGGTTTCGCTATAACACGGTATCTTATAACACGGTTTCGCTATAACACGGTTTCGCTATAACACGGTTTCGCTATAACACGGTTTCGCTATAACACGGTTTCGCTATAACACGGTTTCGCTATAACACGGTTTCGCTATAACACGGTTTCGCTATAACACGGTTTCGCTATAACACGGTTTCGCTATAACACGGTATCTTCTAACAAGGTTTCGCTATAACACGGTTTCGCTATAACACGGTATCTTATAACACGGTTTCGCTATAACACGGTTTCGCTATAACACGGTTTCGCTATAACACGGTATCTTATAACAAGGTTTCGCTATAACACGGTTTCGCTATAACACGGTATCTTATAACACGGTTTCGCTATAACACGGTTTCGCTATAACACGGTTTCGCTATAACACGGTTTCGCTATAACACGGTTTCGCTATAACACGGTTTCGCTATAACACGGTTTCGCTATAACACGGTATCTTATAACAAGGTTTCGCTATAACACGGTTTCGCTATAACACGGTTTCGCTATAACACGGTTTCGCTATAACACGGTATCTTATAACACGGTTTCGCTATAACACGGTTTCGCTATAACACGGTTTCGCTATAACACGGTTTCGCTATAACACGGTTTCGCTATAACACGGTTTCGCTATAACACGGTTTCGCTATAACACGGTATCTTATAACACGGTTTCGCTATAACACGGTTTCGCTATAACACGGTTTCGCTATAACACGGTTTCGCTATAACACGGTTTCGCTATAACACGGTATCTTATAACAAGGTTTCGCTATAACACGGTTTCGCTATAACACGGTTTCGCTATAACACGGTATCTTATAACACGGTTTCGCTATAACACGGTTTCGCTATAACACGGTTTCGCTATAACACGGTTTCGCTATAACACGGTTTCGCTATAACACGGTTTCGCTATAACACGGTTTCGCTATAACACGGTTTCGCTATAACACGGTTTCGCTATAACACGGTTTCGCTATAACACGGTATCTTATAACAAGGTTTCGCTATAACACGGTTTCGCTATAACACGGTATCTTATAACACGGTTTCGCTATAACACGGTTTCGCTATAACACGGTTTCGCTATAACACGGTTTCGCTATAACACGGTATCTTATAACACGGTTTCGCTATAACACGGTTTCGCTATAACACGGTTTCGCTATAACACGGTTTCGCTATAACACGGTATCTTATAACAAGGTTTCGCTATAACACGGTTTCGCTATAACACGGTTTCGCTATAACACGGTTTCGCTATAACACGGTATCTTATAACACGGTTTCGCTATAACACGGTATCTTATAACACGGTTTCGCTATAACACGGTTTCGCTATAACACGGTTTCGCTATAACACGGTATCTTATAACACGGTTTCGCTATAACACGGTTTCGCTATAACACGGTTTCGCTATAACACGGTTTCGCTATAACACGGTTTCGCTATAACACGGTTTCGCTATAACACGGTATCTTATAACACGGTTTCGCTATAACACGGTTTCGCTATAACACGGTTTCGCTATAACACGGTTTCGCTATAACACGGTTTCGCTATAACACGGTATCTTATAACACGGTTTCGCTATAACACGTTTTCGCTATAACACGGTTTCGCTATAACACGGTTTCGCTATAACACGGTTTCGCTATAACACGGTATCTTATAACACGGTTTCGCTATAACACGGTTTCGCTATAACACGGTTTCGCTATAACACGGTATCTTATAACACGGTTTCGCTATAACACGGTTTCGCTATAACACGGTTTCGCTATAACACGGTTTCGCTATAACACGGTTTCGCTATAACACGGTATCTTATAACACGGTTTCGCTATAACACGGTTTCGCTATAACACGGTTTCGCTATAACACGGTATCTTATAACACGGTTTCGCTATAACACGGTTTAGCTATAACACGGTTTCGCTATAACACGGTATCTTATAACACGGTTTCGCTATAACACGGTTTCGCTATAACACGGTATCTTATAACACGGTTTCGCTATAACACGGTTTCGCTATAACACGGTTTCGCTATAACACGGTTTCGCTATAACACGGTATCTTATAACACGGTTTCGCTATAACACGGTATCTTATAACACGGTTTCGCTATAACACGGTTTCGCTATAACACGGTATCTTATAACACGGTTTCGCTATAACACGGTTTCGCTATAACACGGTATCTTATAACACGGTTTCGCTATAACACGGTTTCGCTATAACACGGTATCTTATAACACGGTTTCGCTATAACACGGTATCTTACAACACGGTTTCGCTATAACACGGTTTCGCTATAACACGGTATCTTATAACACGGTTTCGCTATAACACGGTATCTTATAACACGGTTTCGCTATAACACGGTTTCGCTATAACACGGTATCTTATAACACGGTTTCGCTATAACACGGTTTCGCTATAACACGGTTTCGATATAACACGGTATCTTATAACACGGTTTCGCTATAACACGGTTTCGCTATAACACGGTATCTTATAACACGGTTTCGCTATAACACGGTTTCGCTATAACACGGTTTCGCTATAACACGGTTTCGCTATAACACGGTATCGCTATAACACGGTTTCGCTATAACACGGTTTCGCTATAACACGGTTTCGCTATAACACGGTTTCGCTATAACACGGTTTCGCTATAACACGGTATCTTATAACACGGTTTCGCTATAACGCGGTTTCGCTATAACACGGTTTCGCTATAACACGGTTTCGCTATAACACGGTTTCGCTATAACACGGTTTCGCTATAACACGGTTTCGCTATAACACGGTTTCGCTATAACACGGTATCTTATAACACGGTTTCGCTATAACACGGTTTTGCTGTAACACGGTTTCGCTATAACACGGTTTCGCTATAACACGGTATCTTATAACACGGTTTCGCTATAACACGGTTTCGCTATAACACGGTTTCGCTATAACACGGTATCTTATAACAAGGTTTCGCTATAACACGGTTTCGCTATAACACGGTTTCGCTATAACACGGTATCTTATAACACGGTTTCGCTATAACACGGTTTCGCTATAACACGGTTTCGCTATAACACGGTATCTTATAACACGGTTTCGCTATAACACGGTTTCGCTATAACACGGTATCTTATAACAAGGTTTCGCTATAACACGGTTTCGCTATAACACGGTTTCGCTATAACACGGTATCTTATAACACGGTTTCGCTATAACACGGTTTCGCTATAACACGGTTTCGCTATAACACGGTATCTTATAACACGGTTTCGCTATAACACGGTTTCGCTATAACACGGTTTCGCTATAACACGGTATCTTATAACACGGTTTCGCTATAACACGGTTTCGCTATAACACGGTTTCGCTATAACACGGTTTCGCTATAACACGGTATCTTATAACACGGTTTCGCTATAACACGGTTTCGCTATAACACGGTTTCGCTATAACACGGTATCTTATAACACGGTTTCGCTATAACACGGTTTCGCTATAACACGGTATCTTATAACACGGTTTCGCTATAACACGGTTTCGCTATAACACGGTTTCGCTATAACACGGTATCTTATAACACGGTTTCGGTATAACACGGTTTCGCTATAACACGGTATCTTATAACACGGTTTCGCTATAACACGGTTTCGCTATAACACGGTTTCGCTATAACACGGTTTCGCTATAACACGGTATCTTATAACACGGTTTCGCTATAACACGGTTTCGCTATAACACGGTTTCGCTATAACACGGTATCTTATAACGCGGTTTCGCTATAACACGGTTTCGCTATAACACGGTATCTTATAACACGGTTTCGCTATAACACGGTTTCGCTATAACACGGTATCTTATAACACGATTTCGCTATAACACGGTTTCGCTATAACACGGTTTCGCTATAACACGGTTTCGCTATAACACGGTATCTTATAACACGGTTTCGCTATAACACGGTTTCGCGATAACACGGTATCTTATAACACGGTTTTGCTATAACACGGTTTCGCTATAACACGGTATCTTATAACACGGTTTCGCTATAACACGGTATCTTATAACACGGTTTCGCTATAACACGGTTTCGCTATAACACAGTTTCGCTATAACACGGTTTCGCTATAACACGGTATCTTATAACACGGTTTCGCTATAACACGGTATCTTATAACACGGTTTCGCTATAACACGGTTTCGCTATAACACGGTATCTTATAACACGGTTTCGCTATAACACGGTTTCGCTATAACACGGTATCTTATAACACGGTTTCGCTATAACACGGTTTCGCTATAACACGGTATCTTATAACACGGTTTCGCTATAACACGGTTTCGCTATAACACGGTATCTTATAACACGGTTTCGCTATAACACGGTTTCGCTATAACACGGTTTCGCTATAACACGGTTTCGCTATAAGACGGTTTCGCTATAACACGGTTTCGCTATAACACGGTTTCGCTGTAACACGGTTTCGCTATAACACGGTATCTTATAACACGGTTTCGCTATAACACGGTTTCGCTATAACACGGTTTCGCTATAACACGGTATCTTATAACACGGTTTCGCTATAACACGGTTTCGCTATAACACGGTTTCGCTATAACAATAGCGAAACCGTGTTCGGTTTCGCTATAACACGGTTTCGCTATAACACGGTATCTTATAACACGGTTTTGCTATAACACGGTTTCGCTATAACACGGTATCTTATAACACGGTTTCGCTATAACACGGTATCTTATAACACGGTTTCGCTATAACACGGTTTCGCTATAACACGGTTTCGCTATAACACGGTTTCGCTATAACACGGTTTCGCTATAACACGGTTTCGCTATAACACGGTTTCGCTATAACACGGTTTCGCTATAACACGGTTTCGCTATAACACGGTATCTTCTAACAAGGTTTCGCTATAACACGGTTTCGCTATAACACGGTATCTTATAACACGGTTTCGCTATAACACGGTTTCGCTATAACACGGTTTCGCTATAACACGGTTTCGCTATAACACGGTATCTTATAACAAGGTTTCGCTATAACACGGTTTCGCTATAACACGGTATCTTATAACACGGTTTCGCTATAACACGGTTTCGCTATAACACGGTTTCGCTATAACACGGTTTCGCTATAACACGGTTTCGCTATAACACGGTTTCGCTATAACACGGTTTCGCTATAACACGGTATCTTATAACAAGGTTTCGCTATAACACGGTTTCGCTATAACACGGTTTCGCTATAACACGGTTTCGCTATAACACGGTATCTTATAACACGGTTTCGCTATAACACGGTTTCGCTATAACACGGTTTCGCTATAACACGGTTTCGCTATAACACGGTTTCGCTATAACACGGTTTCGCTATAACACGGTTTCGCTATAACACGGTATCTTATAACACGGTTTCGCTATAACACGGTTTCGCTATAACACGGTTTCGCTATAACACGGTTTCGCTATAACACGGTTTCGCTATAACACGGTTTCGCTATAACACGGTATCTTATAACAAGGTTTCGCTATAACACGGTTTCGCTATAACACGGTTTCGCTATAACACGGTATCTTATAACACGGTTTCGCTATAACACGGTTTCGCTATAACACGGTTTCGCTATAACACGGTTTCGCTATAACACGGTTTCGCTATAACACGGTTTCGCTATAACACGGTTTCGCTATAACACGGTTTCGCTATAACACGGTTTCGCTATAACACGGTTTCGCTATAACACGGTATCTTATAACAAGGTTTCGCTATAACACGGTTTCGCTATAACACGGTATCTTATAACACGGTTTCGCTATAACACGGTTTCGCTATAACACGGTTTCGCTATAACACGGTTTCGCTATAACACGGTATCTTATAACACGGTTTCGCTATAACACGGTTTCGCTATAACACGGTTTCGCTATAACACGGTTTCGCTATAACACGGTATCTTATAACAAGGTTTCGCTATAACACGGTTTCGCTATAACACGGTTTCGCTATAACACGGTTTCGCTATAACACGGTATCTTATAACACGGTTTCGCTATAACACGGTATCTTATAACACGGTTTCGCTATAACACGGTTTCGCTATAACACGGTTTCGCTATAACACGGTATCTTATAACACGGTTTCGCTATAACACGGTTTCGCTATAACACGGTTTCGCTATAACACGGTTTCGCTATAACACGGTTTCGCTATAACACGGTTTCGCTATAACACGGTATCTTATAACACGGTTTCGCTATAACACGGTTTCGCTATAACACGGTTTCGCTATAACACGGTTTCGCTATAACACGGTTTCGCTATAACACGGTATCTTATAACACGGTTTCGCTATAACACGTTTTCGCTATAACACGGTTTCGCTATAACACGGTTTCGCTATAACACGGTTTCGCTATAACACGGTATCTTATAACACGGTTTCGCTATAACACGGTTTCGCTATAACACGGTTTCGCTATAACACGGTATCTTATAACACGGTTTCGCTATAACACGGTTTCGCTATAACACGGTTTCGCTATAACACGGTTTCGCTATAACACGGTATCTTATAACACGGTTTCGCTATAACACGGTATCTTATAACACGGTTTCGCTATAACACGGTTTCGCTATAACACGGTATCTTATAACACGGTTTCGCAATAACACGGTACCTTATAACACGGTTTCGCTATAACACGGTATCTTATAACACGGTTTCGCTATAACACGGTTTCGCTATAACACGGTTTCGCTATAACACGGTTTCGCTATAACACGGTATCTTATAACACGGTTTCGCTATAACACGGTTTCGCTATAACACGGTTTCGCTATAACACGGTTTCGCTATAACACGGTATCTTATAACACGGTTTCGCTATAACACGGTTTCGCTATAACACGGTTTCGCTATAACACGGTTTCGCTATAACACGGTTTCGCTATAACACGGTTTCGCTATAACACGGTTTCGCTATAACACGGTTTCGCTATAACGCGGTATCTTATAACACGGTTTCGCTATAACACGGTATCTTATAACACGGTTTCGCTATAACACGGTATCTTATAACACGGTTTCGCTATAACACGGTTTCGCTATAACACGGTTTCGCTATAACACGGTATCTTATAACACGGTTTCGCTATAACACGGTTTCGCTATAACACGGTTTCGCTATAACACGGTTTCGCTATAACACGGTATCTTATAACACGGTTTCGCTATAACACGGTTTCGCTATAACACGGTTTCGCTATAACACGGTATCTTATAACACGGTTTCGCTATAACACGGTATCTTATAACACGGTTTCGCTATAACACGGTTTCGCTATAACACGGTTTCGCTATAACACGGTATCTTATAACACGGTTTCGCTATAACACGGTTTCGCTATAACACGGTTTCGCTATAACACGGTTTCGCTATAACACGGTATCTTATAACACGGTTTCGTTATAACACGGTTTCGCTATAACACGGTTTCGCTATAACACGGTATCTTATAACACGGTTTCGCTATAACACGGTATCTTATAACACGGTTTCGCTATAACACGGTTTAGCTATAACACGGTTTCGCTATAACACGGTATCTTATAACACGGTTTCGCTATAACACGGTTTCGCTATAACACGGTATCTTATAACACGGTTTCGCTATAACACGGTTTCGCTATAACACGGTTTCGCTATAACACGGTTTCGCTATAACACGGTATCTTATAACACGGTTTCGCTATAACACGGTATCTTATAACACGGTTTCGCTATAACACGGTTTCGCTATAACACGGTATCTTATAACACGGTTTCGCTATAACACGGTTTCGCTATAACACGGTATCTTATAACACGGTTTCGCTATAACACGGTTTCGCTATAACACGGTTTCGCTATAACACGGTTTCGCTATAACACGGTATCTTATAACACGGTTTCGCTATAACACGGTTTCGCTATAACACGGTTTCGCTATAACACGGTATCTTATAACACGGTTTCGCTATAACACGGTTTCGCTATAACACGGTTTCGCTATAACACGGTTTCGCTATAACACGGTATCTTATAACACGGTTTCGCTATAACACGGTTTCGCTATAACACGGTTTCGCTATAACACGGTTTCGCTATAACACGGTATCTTATAACACGGTTTCGCTATAACACGTTTTCGCTATAACACGGTTTCGCTATAACACGGTTTCGCTATAACACGGTTTCGCTATAACACGGTATCTTATAACACGGTTTCGCTATAACACGGTTTCGCTATAACACGGTTTCGCTATAACACGGTTTCGCTATAACACGGTATCTTATAACACGGTTTCGCTATAACACGGTTTCGCTATAACACGGTTTCGCTATAACACGGTATCTTATAACACGGTTTCGCTATAACACGGTTTCGCTATAACACGGTTTCGCTATAACACGGTATCTTATAACACGGTTTCACTATAACACGGTTTCGCTATAACACGGTTTCGCTATAACACGGTATCTTATAACACGGTTTCGCTATAACACGGTTTCGCTATAACACGGTTTCGCTATAACACGGTTTCGCTATAACACGGTATCTTATAACACGGTTTCGCTATAACACGGTATCTTATAACACGGTTTCGCTATAACACGGTATCTTATAACACGGTTTCGCTATAACACGGTTTCGCTATAACACGGTTTCGCTATAACACGGTATCTTATAACACGGTTTCGCTATAACACGGTTTCGCTATAACACGGTATCTTATAACACGGTTTCGCTATAACACGGTTTCGCTATAACACGGTTTCGCTATAACACGGTTTCGCTATAACACGGTTTGGTTATAACACGGTTTCGCTATAACACGGTTTCGCTATAACACGGTTTCGCTATAACACGGTTTCGCTATAACACGGTTTCGCTATAACACGGTTTCGCTATAACACGGTTTCGCTATAACACGGTTTCGCTATAACACGGTTTCGCTATAACACGGTTTCGCTATAACACGGTTTCGCTATAACACGGTATCTTATAACACGGTTTCGCCATAACACGGTTTCGCTATAACACGGTTTCGCTATAACACGGTATCTTATAACACGGTTTCGCTATAACACGGTTTCGCTATAACACGGTTTCGCTATAACACGGTATCTTATAACACGGTTTCGCTATAACACGGTTTCGCTATAACACGGTTTCGCTATAACACGGTAGCTTATAACACGGTTTCGCTATAACACGGTTTCGCTATAACACGGTTTCGCTATAACACGGTATCTTATAACACGGTTTCGCTATAACACGGTTTCGCTATAACACGGTATCTTATAACACGGTTTCGCTATAACACGGTTTCGCTATAACACGGTATCTTATAACAAGGTTTCGCTATAACACGGTTTCGCTATAACACGGTTTCGCTATAACACGGTATCTTATAACACGGTTTCGCTATAACACGGTTTCGCTATAACACGGTTTCGCTATAACACGGTTTCGCTATAACACGGTTTCGCTATAACACGGTTTCGCTATAACACGGTTTCGCTATAACACGGTTTCGCTATAACACGGTATCTTATAACAAGGTTTCGCTATAACACGGTTTCGCTATAACACGGTTTCGCTATAACACGGTTTCGCTATAACACGGTATCTTATAACACGGTTTCGCTATAACACGGTTTCGCTATAACACGGTTTCGCTATAACACGGTTTCGCTATAACACGGTTTCGCTATAACACGGTTTCGCTATAACACGGTTTCGCTATAACACGGTTTCGCTATAACACGGTTTCGCTATAACACGGTATCTTATAACACGGTTTCGCTATAACACGGTTTCGCTATAACACGGTTTCGCTATAACACGGTTTCGCTATAACAAGGTTTCGCTATAACACGGTTTCGCTATAACACGGTTTCGCTATAACACGGTTTCGCTATAACACGGTATCTTATAACACGGTTTCGCTATAACACGGTTTCGCTATAACACGGTTTCGCTATAACACGGTTTCGCTATAACACGGTTTCGCTATAACACGGTTTCGCTATAACACGGTTTCGCTATAACACGGTTTCGCTATAACACGGTTTCGCTATAACACGGTTTCGCTATAACACGGTTTCGCTATAACACGGTATCTTATAACAAGGTTTCGCTATAACACGGTTTCGCTATAACACGGTATCTTATAACACGGTTTCGCTATAACACGGTTTCGCTATAACACGGTTTCGCTATAACACGGTTTCGCTATAACACGGTATCTTATAACACGGTTTCGCTATAACACGGTTTCGCTATAACACGGTTTCGCTATAACACGGTTTCGCTATAACACGGTATCTTATAACAAGGTTTCGCTATAACACGGTTTCGCTATAACACAGTTTCGCTATAACACGGTTTCGCTATAACACGGTATCTTATAACACGGTTTCGCTATAACACGGTATCTTATAACACGGTTTCGCTATAACACGGTTTCGCTATAACACGGTTTCGCTATAACACGGTATCTTATAACACGGTTTCGCTATAACACGGTTTCGCTATAACACGGTTTCGCTATAACACGGTTTCGCTATAACACGGTTTCGCTATAACACGGTATCTTATATCACGGTTTCGCTATAACACGGTTTCGCTATAACACGGTTTCGCTATAACACGGTTTCGCTATAACACGGTATCTTATAACACGGTATCTTATAACACGGTTTCGCTATAACACGTTTTCGCTATAACACGGTTTCGCTATAACACGGTTTCGCTATAACACGGTTTCGCTATAACACGGTATCTTATAACACGGTTTCGCTATAACACGGTTTCGCTATAACACGGTATCTTATAACACGGTTTCGCTATAACACGGTTTCGCTATAACACGGTTTCGCTATAACACGGTTTCGCTATAACACGGTTTCGCTATAACACGGTATCTTATAACACGGTTTCGCTATAACACGGTTTCGCTATAACACGGTTTCGCTATAACACGGTATCTTATAACACGGTTTCGCTATAACACGGTTTAGCTATAACACGGTTTCGCTATAACACGGTATCTTATAACACGGTTTCGCTATAACACGGTTTCGCTATAACACGGTATCTTATAACACGGTTTCGCTATAACACGGTTTCGCTATAACACGGTTTCGCTATAACACGGTTTCGCTATAACACGGTATCTTATAACACGGTTTCGCTATAACACGGTATCTTATAACACGGTTTCGCTATAACACGGTATCTTATAACACGGTTTCGCTATAACACGGTTTCGCTATAACACGGTATCTTATAACACGGTTTCGCTATAACACGGTTTCGCTATAACACGGTTTCGCTATAACACGGTATCTTATAACACGGTTTCGCTATAACACGGTTTCGCTATAACACGGTTTCGCTATAACACGGTTTCGCTATAACACGGTTTCGCTATAACACGGTTTCGCAATAACACGGTTTCGCTATAACACGGTTTCGCTATAACACGGTATCTTATAACACGGTTTCGCTATAACACGGTTTCGCTATAACACGGTATCTTATAACACGGTTTCGCTATAACACGGTTTCGCTATAACACGGTTTCGCTATAACACGGTATCTTATAACACGGTTTCGCTATAACACGGTTTCGCTATAACACGGTATCTTATAACACGGTTTCGCTATAACACGGTTTCGCTATAACACGGTTTCGCTATAACACGGTTTCGCTATAACACGGTATCTTATAACACGGTTTCGCTATAACACGGTATCTTATAACACGGTTTCGCTATAACACGGTATCTTATAACACGGTTTCGCTATAACACGGTTTCGCTATAACACGGTATCTTATAACACGGTTTCGCTATAACACGGTTTCGCTATAACACGGTTTCGCTATAACACGGTATCTTATAACACGGTTTCGCTATA
>JASERS010000044.1:0-92190 GCA_036711965.1 Onthophagus sagittarius
TAATTATTAAGAGGTCTTGCTGTAACTTTGGCACCCATTAAGATAGAATTTCTAATATGTTTCAAAATGCTGCTAGAACGCCAAATCGCTCATATCTGACACCTTTTTATTTTCTGGACTTACGGTTACCGAGATAGCGATTAAAAATATTATTAAGGGTCTTGTGTAACTTTGGCACCCATTAAGATAGAAATTTCTAATATGTTTCAAAATGCTGCTAGAATGCCAAATCGCTCATATCTGACACCTTTTTATTTTTTGGACTTACGGTTACCGAGATAGCGATTAAAAATATTATTAAGAGGTCTTGTGTAACTTTGGCACCCATTAAGATAGAAATTTCTAATATGTTTCAAAATGCTGCTGAGAACGCCAAATCGCTCATATCTGACACCTTTTTATTTTTTGGACTTACGGTTACCGAGATAGCGATTAAAAATATTATTAAGAGCGTCTTGTGTAACTTTGGCACCCATTAAGATAGAAATCTCTAATATGTTTCAAAATGCTGCTAGAACGCCAAATCGCTCATATCTGACACCTTTTTATTTTTTGGACTTACGGTTACAGAGATAGCGATTAAAAATATTATTAAGAGGTCTTGTGTAACTTTGGCACCCATTGAGATAGAAATTTCTAATATGTTTCAAAATGCTGCTAGAACGCCAAATCGCTCATATCTGACACCTTTTTATTTTTTGGACTTACGGTTACCGAGATAGCGATTAAAAATATTATTAAGAGGTCTTGTGTAACTTTGGCACCCATTAGATAGAAATTTCTAATATGTTTCAAAATGCTGCTAGAACGCCAAATCGCTCATATCTGACACCTTTTTATTTTTTGGACTTACGGTTATGAGATAGCGATTAAAAATGTTATTAAGAGGTCTTGTGTAACTTTGGCACCCATTAAGATAGAAATTTCTAATATGTTTCAAAATGCTGCTAGAACGCCAAATCGCTCATATCTGACACCTTTTTATTTTTTGGACTTACGGTTACCGAGATAGCGATTAAAAATATTATTAAAGAGGTCTTGTGTAACTTTGGCACCCATTAAGATAGAAATTTCTAATATGTTTCAAAATGCTGCTAGAATGCCAAATCGCTCATATCTGACACCTTTTTATTTTTTGGACTTACGGTTACCGAGATAGCGATTAAAAATATTATTAAGAGGTCTTCTGTAACTTTGGCACCCATTAAGATAGAAAATTTCTAATATGTTTCAAAATGCTGCGAGAACGCCAAATCGCTCATATCTGACACCTTTTTATTTTCTGGACTTACGGTTACCGAGATAGCGATTAAAAATATTATTAAGAGGTC
The DNA here is from genome assembly GCA_036711965.1 of Onthophagus sagittarius. Taxonomy (NCBI): domain Eukaryota; kingdom Metazoa; phylum Arthropoda; class Insecta; order Coleoptera; family Scarabaeidae; genus Onthophagus; species Onthophagus sagittarius. The sequence continues at coordinate 1,332 of JASERS010000044.1, forward strand.
TTGTGTAACTTTGGCACCCATTAAGATAGAAATTTCTAATATGTTTCAAAATGCTGCTAGAACGCCAAATCGCTCATATCTGACACCTTTTTATTTTTTGGACTTACGGTTACCGAGATAGCGATTAAAAATATTATTAAGAGTTCTTGTGTAACTTTGGCACCCATTAAGATAGAAATTTCTAATATGTTTCAAAATGCTGCTAGAATGCCAAATCGCTCATATCTGACACCTTTTTATTTTTTGGACTTACGGTTACCGAGGATAGCGATTAAAAATATTATTAAGAGGTCTTGTGTAACTTTGGCACCCATTAAGATAGAAATTTCTAATATGTTTCAAAATGCTGCGAGAACGCCAAATCGCTCATATCTGACACCTTTTTATTTTTTTGGACTTACGGTTACCGAGATAGCGATTAAAAATATTATTAAGAGGTCTTGTGTAACTTTGGCACCCATTAAGATAGAAATTTCTAATATATTTCAAATGCTGCTAGAACGCCAAATCGCTCATATCTGACACCTTTTTATTTTTTGGACTTACGGTTACCGAGATAGCGATTAAAAATATTATTAAGAGGTCTTGTGTAACTTTGGCACCCATTAAGATAGAAATTTCTAATATGTTTCAAAATGCTGCTAGAACGCCAAATCGCTCATATCTGACACCTTTTTATTTTTTGGACTTACGGTTACCGAGATAGCGATTAAAAATATTATTAAGAGGTCTTCTGTAACTTTGGCACCCATTAAGATAGAAATTTCTAATATGTTTCAAAATGCTGCGAGAACGCCAAATCGCTCATATCTGACACCTTTTTATTTTCTGGACTTACGGTTACCGAGATAGCGATTAAAAATATTATTAAGAGGTCTTGTGTAACTTTGGCACCCATTAAGATAGAAATTTCTAATATGTTTCAAAATGCTGCTAGAACGCCAAATCGCTCATATCTGACACCTTTTTATTTTTTGGACTTACGGTTACCGAGATAGCGATTAAAAATATTATTAAGAGTTCTTGTGTAACTTTGGCACCCATTAAGATAGAAATTTCTAATATGTTTCAAAATGCTGCTAGAATGCCAAATCGCTCATATCTGACACCTTTTTATTTTTTGGACTTACGGTTACCGAGATAGCGATTAAAAATATTATTAAGAGGTCTTGTGTAACTTTGGCACCCATTAAGATAGAAATTTCTAATATGTTTCAAAATGCTGCGAGAACGCCAAATCGCTCATATCTGACACCTTTTTATTTTTGGACTTACGGTTACCGAGATAGCGATTAAAAATATTATTAAGAGGTCTTGTGTAACTTTGGCACCCATTAAGATAGAAATTTCTAATATATTTCAAAATGCTGCTAGAACGCCAAATCGCTCATATCTGACACCTTTTTATTTTTTGGACTTACGGTTACCGAGATAGCGATTAAAAATATTATTAAGAGGTCTTGTGTAACTTTGGCACCCATTAAGATAGAAATTTCTAATATGTTTCATAATGCTGCTAGAACGCCAAATCGCTCATATCTGACACCTTTTTATTTTTTGGACTTACGGTTACCGAGATAGCGATTAAAAATATTATTAAGAGGTCTTGTGTAACTTTGGCACCCATTAAGATAGAAATCTCTAATATGTTTCAAATGCTGCTAGAACGCCAAATCGCTCATATCTGACACATTTTTATTTTTTGGACTTACGGTTACCGAGATAGCGATTAAAAATGTTATTAAGAGGTCTTGTGTAACTTTGGCACCCATTAAGATAGAAATTTCTAATATGTTTCAAAATGCTGCTAGAACGCCAAATCGCTCATATCTGACACCTTTTTATTTTTTGGACTTACGGTTACCGAGATAGCGATTAAAAATATTATTAAGAGGTTCTTGTGTAACTTTGGCACCCATTAAGATAGAAATTTCTAATATGTTTCAAAATGCTGCTAGAATGCCAAATCGCTCATATCTGACACCTTTTTATTTTTTGGACTTACGGTTACCGAGATAGCGATTAAAAATATTATTAAGAGGTCTTGTGTAACTTTGGCACCCATTAAGATAGAAATTTCTAATATGTTTCAAAATGCTGCGAGAACGCCAAATCGCTCATATCTGACACCTTTTTATTTTTTGGACTTACGGTTACCGAGATAGCGATTAAAAATATTATTAAGAGGTCTTGTGTAACTTTGGCACCCATTAAGATAGAAATTTCTAATATGTTACAAAATGCTGCTAGAACGCCAAATCGCTCATATCTGACACCTTTTTATTTTTTGGACTTACGGTTACCGAGATAGCGATAAAAAATATTATTAAGAGGTCTTGTGTAACTTTGGCACCCATTAAGATAGAAATTTCTAATATGTTTCAAAATGCTGCTAGAACGCCAAATCGCTCATATCTGACACCTTTTTATTTTTTGGACTTACGGTTACCGAGATAGCGATTAAAAATATTATTAAGAGGTCTTGTGTAACTTTGGCACCCATTAAGATAGAAATTTCTAATATGTTTCAAAATGCTGCTAGAACGCCAAATCGCTCATATCTGACACCTTTTTATTTTTTGGACTTACGGTTAACGAGATAGCGATTAAAAATATTATTAAGAGGTCTTGTGTAACTTTGGTACCCATTAAGATAGAAATTTCTAATATGTTTCAAAATGCTGCTAGAACGCCAAATCGCTCATATCTGACAAATTTTTATTTTTTGGACTTACGGTTACCGAGATAGCGATTAAAAATATTATTAAGAGGTCTTGTGTAACTTTGGCACCCATTAAGATAGAAATTTCTAATATGTTTCAAAATGCTGCTAGAACGCCAAATCGCTCATATCTGACACCTTTTTATTTTTTGGACTTACGGTTACCGAGATAGCGATAAAAAATATTATTAAGAGGTCTTGTGTAACTTTGGCACCCATTAAGATAGAAATTTCTAATATGTTTCAAAATGCTGCTAGAACGCCAAATCGCTCATATCTGACACCTTCTTATTTTTTGGACTTACGGTTACCGAGATAGCGATTAAAAATATTATTAAGAGGTCTTGTGTAACTTTGGCACCCATTAAGATAGAAATTTCTAATATGTTTCAATATGCTGCTAGAACGCCAAATCGCTCATATCTGACACCTTTTTATTTTTTGGACTTACGGTTAACGAGATAGCGATTAAAAATATTATTAAGAGGTCTTGTGTAACTTTGGTACCCATTAAGATAGAAATTTCTAATATGTTTCAAAATGCTGCTAGAACGCCAAATCGCTCATGTCTGACACCTTTTTATTTTTTGGACTTACGGTTACCGAGATAGCGATTAAAAATATTATTAAGAGGTCTTGTGTAACTTTGGCACCCATTAAGATAGAAATTTCTAATATGTTTCAAAATGCTGCTAGAACGCCAAATCGCTCATATCTGACACCTTTTTATTTTTTGGACTTACGGTTACCGAGATAGCGATAAAAAATATTATTAAGAGGTCTTGTGTAACTTTGGCACCCATTAAGATAGAAATTTCTAATATGTTTCAAAATGCTGCTAGAACGCCAAATCGCTCATATCTGACACCTTTTTATTTTTTGGACTTACGGTTACCGAGATAGCGATTAAAAATATTATTAAGAGGTCTTGTGTAACTTTGGCACCCATTAAGATAGAAATTTCTAATATGTTTCAAAATGCTGCTAGAACGCCAAATCGCTCATATCTGACACCTTTTTATTTTTTGGACTTACGGTTACCGAGATAGCGATTAAAAATATTATTAAGAGTTCTTGTGTAACTTTGGCACCCATTAAGATAGAAATTTCTAATATGTTTCAAAATGCTGCTAGAATGCCAAATCGCTCATATCTGACACCTTTTTATTTTTTGGACTTACGGTTACCGAGATAGCGATTAAAAATATTATTAAGAGGTCTTGTGTAACTTTGGCACCCATTAAGATAGAAATTTCTAATATGTTTCAAAATGCTGCGAGAACGCCAAATCGCTCATATCTGACACCTTTTTATTTTTTGGACTTACGGTTACCGAGATAGCGATTAAAAATATTATAAGAGGTCTTGTGTAACTTTGGCACCCATTAAGATAGAAATTTCTAATATGTTACAAAATGCTGCTAGAACGCCAAATCGCTCATATCTGACACCTTTTTATTTTTTGGACTTACGGTTACCGAGATAGCGATAAAAAATATTATTAAGAGGTCTTGTGTAACTTTGGCACCCATTAAGATAGAAATTTCTAATATGTTTCAAAATGCTGCTAGAACGCCAAATCGCTCATATCTGACACCTTTTTATTTTTTGGACTTACGGTTACCGAGATAGCGATTAAAAATATTATTAAGAGGTCTTGTGTAACTTTGGCACCCATTAAGATAGAAATTTTCTAATATGTTTCAAAATGCTGCTAGAACGCCAAATCGCTCATATCTGACACCTTTTTTATTTTTTGGACTTACGGTTACCGAGATAGCGATTAAAAATATTATTAAGAGGTCTTGTGTAACTTTGGCACCCATTAGATAGAAATTTCTAATATGTTTCAAAATGCTGCTAGAACGCCAAATCGCTCATATCTGACACCTTTTTATTTTTTGGACTTACGGTTACCGAGATAGCGATTAAAAATATTATTAAGAGGTCTTGTGTATCTTTGGCACCCATTAAGATAGAAATTTCTAATATGTTTCAAATGCTGCTAGAACGCCAAATCGCTCATATCTGACACCTTTTTATTTTTTGGACTTACGGTTAACGAGATAGCGATTAAAAATATTATTAAGAGGTCTTGTGTAACTTTGGTACCCATTAAGTAGAAATTTCTAATATGTTTCAAAATGCTGCTAGAACGCCAAATCGCTCATATCTGACACCTTTTTATTTTTTGGACTTACGGTTACCGAGATAGCGATTAAAAATATTATTAAGAGGTCTTGTGTAACTTTGGCACCCATTAAGATAGAAATTTCTAATATGTTTCAAAATGCTGCTAGAACGCCAAATCGCTCATATCTGACACCTTTTTATTTTTTGGACTTACGGTTACCGAGATAGCGATTAAAAATATTATTAAGAGGTCTTGTGTAACTTTGGCACCAATTAAGATAGAAATTTCTAATATGTTTCAAAATGCTGCGAGAACGCCAAATCGCTCATATCTGACACCTTTTTTATTTTTTGGACTTACGGTTACCGAGATAGCGATTAAAAATATTATTAAGAGGTCTTGTGTAACTTTGGCACCCATTAAGATAGAAATTTCTAATATGTTTCAAAATGCTGCTAGAACGCCAAATCGCTCATATCTGACACCTTTTTATTTTCTTGGACTTACGGTTACCGAGATAGCGATTAAAAAATATTATTAAGAGGTCTTGTGTAACTTTGGCACCCATTAAGATAGAAATTTCTAATATGTTTCAAAATGCTGCTAGAACGCCAAATCGCTCATATCTGACACCTTTTTATTTTTTGGACTTACGGTTACCGAGATAGCGATTAAAAATATTATTAAGAGGTCTTGTGTAACTTTGGTACCCATTAAGATAGAAATTTCTAATATGTTTCAAAATGCTGTAGAACGCCAAATCGCTCATATCTGACACCTTTTTATTTTTTGGACTTACGGTTACCGAGATAGCGATTAAAAATATTATTAAGAGGTTTTGTGTAACTTTGGCACCCATTAAGATAGAAATTTCTAATATGTTTCAAAATGCTGCTAGAACGCCAAATCGCTCATATCTGACAGCTTTTTATTTTTTGGACCTACGGTTACCGAGATAGCGATTAAAAATATTATTAAGAGGTCTTGTGTAACTTTGGCACCCATTAAGATAGAAATTTCTAATATGTTTCAAAATGCTGCTAGAACGCCAAATCGCTCATATCTGACACCTTTTTATTTTTTGGACTTACGGTTACCGAGATAGCGATTAAAAATATTATTAAGAGGTCTTGTGTAACTTTGGTACCCATTAAGATAGAAATTTCTAATATGTTTCAAAATGCTGCTAGAACGCCAAATCGCTCATATCTGACACCTTTTTATTTTTTGGACTTACGGTTACCGAGATAGCGATTAAAAATATTATTAAGAGGTCTTGTGTAACTTTGGCACCCATTAAGATAGAAATTTCTAATATGTTTCAAAATGCTGCTAGAAGGCCAAATCGCTCATATCTGACACCTTTTTATTTTTTGGACTTACGGTTACCGAGATAGCGATTAAAAATATTATTAACAGGTCTTGTGTAACTTTGGTACCCATTAAGATAGAAATTTCTAATATGTTTCAAAATGCTGCTAGAACGCCAAATCGCTCATATCTGACACCTTTTTATTTTTTGGACTTACGGTTACCGAGATAGCGATTAAAAATATTATTAAGAGGTCTTGTGTAACTTTGGCACCCATTAAGATAGAAATTTCTAATATGTTTCAAAATGCTGCTAGAACGCCAAATCGCTCATATCTGACACCTTTTTATTTTTTGGACTTACGGTTACCGAGATAGCGATTAAAAATATTATTAAGAGGTCTTGTGTAACTTTGGCACCCATTAAGATAGAAATTTCTAATATGTTTCAAAATGCTGCGAGAACGCCAAATCGCTCATATCTGACACCTTTTTATTTTTTGGACTTACGGTTACCGAGATAGCGATTAAAAATATTATTAAGAGGTCTTGTGTAACTTTGGCACCCATTAAGATAGAAATTTCTAATATGTTTCAAAATGCTGCTAGAACGCCAAATCGCTCATATCTGACACCTTTTTATTTTTTGGACTTACGGTTACCGAGATAGCGATTAAAAATATTATTAAGAGGTCTTGTGTAACTTTGGCACCCATTAAGATAGAAATTTCTAATATGTTTCAAAATGCTGCTAGAACGCCAAATCGCTCATAACTGACACCTTTTTATTTTTTGGACTTACGGTTACCGAGATAGCGATTAAAAATATTATTAAGAGGTCTTGTGTAACTTTGGCACCCATTAAGATAGAAATTTCTAATATGTTTCAAAATGCTGCTAGAACGCAAAATCGCTCATATCTGACACCTTTTTATTTTTTGGACTTACGGTTACCGAGATAGCGATTAAAAATGTTATTAAGAGGTCTTGTGTAACTTTGGTACCCATTAAGATAGAAATTTCTAATATGTTTCAAAATGCTGCTAGAACGCCAAATCGCTCATATCTGACACCTTTTTATTTTTTGGACTTACGGTTACCGAGATAGCGATTAAAAATATTATTAAGAGGTCTTGTGTAACTTTGGCACCCATTAAGATAGAAATTTCTAATATGTTTCAAAATGCTGCTAGAACGCCAAATCGCTCATATCTGACACCTTTTTATTTTTTGGACTTACGGTTACCGAGATAGCGATTAAAAATATTATTAAGAGGTCTTGTGTAACTTTGGCACCCATTAAGATAGAAATTTCTAATATGTTTCAAAATGCTGCTAGAACGCCAAATCGCTAATATCTGACACCTTTTTATTTTTTGGACTTACGGTTACCGAGATAGCGATTAAAAATATTATTAAGAGGTCTTGTGTAACTTTGGCACCCATTAAGATAGAAATTTCTAATATGTTTCAAAATGCTGCTAGAACGCCAAATCGCTCATATCTGACACCTTTTTATTTTTTGGACTTACGGTTACCGAGATAGCGATTAAAAATGTTATTAAGAGGTCTTGTGTAACTTTGGCACCCATTAAGATAGAAATTTCTAATATGTTTCAAAATGCTGCGAGAACGCCAAATCGCTCATATCTGACACCTTTTTATTTTTTGGACTTACGGTTACCGAGATAGCGATTAAAAATATTATTAAGAGGTCTTGTGTAACTTTGGCACCCATTAAGATAGAAATTTCTAATATGTTTCAAAATGCTGCTAGAACGCCAAAGCGCTCATATCTGATACCTTTTTATTTTTTGGACTTACGGTTACCTAGATAGCGATTAAAAATATTATTAAGAGGTCTTGTGTAACTTTGGCACCCATTAAGATAGAAATTTCTAATATGTTTCAAAATGCTGCTAGAACGCCAAATCGCTCATATCTGACACCTTTTTATTTTTTGGACTTACGGTTACCGAGATAGCGATTAAAAATATTATTAAGAGGTCTTGTGTAACTTTGGTACCCATTAAGATAGAAATTTCTAATATGTTTCAAAATGCTGTAGAACGCCAAATCGCTCATATCTGACACCTTTTTATTTTTTGGACTTACGGTTACCGAGATAGCGATTAAAAATATTATTAAGAGTTCTTGTGTAACTTTGGCACCCATTAAGATAGAAATTTCTAATATGTTTCAAAATGCTGCTAGAATGCCAAATCGCTCATATCTGACACCTTTTTATTTTTTGGACTTACGGTTACCGAGATAGCGATTAAAAATATTATTAAGAGGTCTTGTGTAACTTTGGCACCCATTAAGATAGAAATTTCTAATATGTTTCAAAATGCTGCGAGAACGCCAAATCGCTCATATCTGACACCTTTTTATTTTTTGGACTTACGGTTACCGAGATAGCGATTAAAAATATTATTAAGAGGTCTTGTGTAACTTTGGCACCCATTAAGATAGAAATTTCTAATATGTTTCAAAATGCTGCTAGAACGCCAAATCGCTCATATCTGACACCTTTTTATTTTTTGGACTTACGGTTACCGAGATAGCGATTAAAAATATTATTAAGAGGTCTTGTGTAACTTTGGCACCCATTAAGATAGAAATTTCTAATATGTTTCAAAATGCTGCTAGAACGCCAAATCGCTCATATCTAACACCTTTTTATTTTTTGGACTTACGGTTACCGAGATAGCGATTAAAAATATTATTAAGAGGTCTTTTGTAACTTTTGCACCCATTAAGATAGAAATTTCTAATATGTTTCAAAATGCTGCTAGAACGCCAAATCGCTCATATCTGACACCTTTTTATTCTTTGGACTTACGGTTACCGAGATAGCGATTAAAAATATTATTAAGAGTTCTTGTGTAACTTTGGCACCCATTAAGATAGAAATTTCTAATATGTTTCAAAATGCTGCTAGAATGCCAAATCGCTCATATCTGACACCTTTTTATTTTTTGGACTTACGGTTACCGAGATAGCGATTAAAAATATTATTAAGAGGTCTTGTGTAACTTTGGCACCCATTAAGATAGAAATTTCTAATATGTTTCAAAATGCTGCGAGAACGCCAAATCGCTCATATCTGACACCTTTTTATTTTTTGGACTTACGGTTACCGAGATAGCGATTAAAAATATTATTAAGAGGTCTTGTGTAACTTTGGCACCCATTAAGATAGAAATTTCTAATATGTTTCAAAATGCTGCTAGAACGCCAAATCGCTCATATCTGACACCTTTTTATTTTTTGGACTTACGGTTACCGAGATAGCGATTAAAAATATTATTAAGAGGTCTTGTGTAACTTTGGCACCCATTAAGATAGAAATTTCTAATATGTTTCAAAATGCTGCTAGAACGCCAAATCGCTCATATCTAACACCTTTTTATTTTTTGGACTTACGGTTACCGAGATAGCGATTAAAAATATTATTAAGAGGTCTTTTGTAACTTTGGCACCCATTAAGATAGAAATTTCTAATATGTTTCAAAATGCTGCTAGAACGCCAGATCGCTCATATCTGACACCTTTTTATTTTTTGGACTTACGGTTACCGAGATAGCGATTAAAAATATTATTAAGAGGTCTTGTGTAACTTTGGCACCCATTAAGATAGAAATTTCTAATATGTTTCAAAATGCTGCTAGAACGCCAAATCGCTCATATCTAACACCTTTTTATTTTTTGGACTTACGGTTACCGAGATAGCGATTAAAAATTTTATTAAGAGGTCTTGTGTAACTTTGGCACCCATTAAGATAGAAATTTCTAATATGTTTCAAGATGCTGCGAGAACGCCAAATCGCTCATATCTGACACCTTTTTATTTTTTGGACTTACGGTTACCGAGATAGCGATTAAAAATATTATTAAGAGTTCTTGTGTAACTTTGGCACCCATTAAGATAGAAATTTCTAATATGTTTCAAAATGCTGCGAGAACGCCAAATCGCTCATATCTGACACCTTTTTATTTTTTGGACTTACGGTTACCGAGATAGCGATTAAAAATATTATTAAGAGGTCTTTTGTAACTTTGGCACCCATTAAGATAGAAATTTCTAATATGTTTCAAAATGCGGCTAGAACGCCAAATCGCTCATATCTGACACCTTTTTATTTTTTGGACTTACGGTTACCGAGATAGCGATTAAAAATATTATTAAGAGTTCTTGTGTAACTTTGGCACCCATTAAGATAGAAATTTCTAATATGTTTCAAAATGCTGCTAGAACGCCAAATCGCTCATATCTGACACCTTTTTATTTTTTGGACTTACGGTTACCGAGATAGCGATTAAAAATATTATTAAGAGGTCTTGTGTAGCTTTGGCACCCATTAAGATAGAAATTTCTAATATGTTTCAAAATGCTGCTAGAACGCCAAATCGCTCATATCTAACACCTTTTTATTTTTTGGACTTACGGTTACCGAGATAGCGATTAAAAATATTATTAAGAGGTCTTGTGTAACTTTGGCACCCATTAAGATAGAAATTTCTAATATGTTTCAAGATGCTGCGAGAACGCCAAATCGCTCATATCTGACACCTTTTTATTTTTTGGACTTACGGTTACCGAGATAGCGATTAAAAATGTTATTAAGAGGTCTTGTGTAACTTTGGCACCCATTAAGATAGAAATTTCTAATATGTTTCAAAATGCTGCTAGAACGCCAAATCGCTCATATCTGACACCTTTTTATTTTTTGGACTTACGGTTACCGAGATAGCGATTAAAAATATTATTAAGAGTTCTTGTGTAACTTTGGCACCCATTAAGATAGAAATTTCTAATATGTTTCAAAATGCTGCTAGAATGCCAAATCGCTCATATCTGACACCTTTTTATTTTTTGGACTTACGGTTACCGAGATAGCGATTAAAAATATTATTAAGAGGTCTTGTGTAACTTTGGCACCCATTAAGATAGAAATTTCTAATATGTTTCAAAATGCTGCGAGAACGCCAAATCGCTCATATCTGACACCTTTTTATTTTTTGGACTTACGGTTACCGAGATAGCGATTAAAAATATTATTAAGAGGTCTTGTGTAACTTTGGCACCCATTAAGATAGAAATTTCTAATATGTTTCAAAATGCTGCTAGAACGCCAAATCGCTCATATCTGACACCTTTTTATTTTTTGGACTTACGGTTACCGAGATAGCGATTAAAAATATTATTAAGAGGTCTTGTGTAACTTTGGCACCCATTAAGATAGAAATTTCTAATATGTTTCAAAATGCTGCTAGAACGCCAAATCGTTCATATCTGACACCTTTTTATTTTTTGGACTTACGGTTACCGAGATAGCGATTAAAAATATTATTAAGAGGTCTTGTGTAACTTTGGCACCCATTAAGATAGAAATTTCTAATATGTTTTAAAATGCTGCTAGAACGCCAAATCGCTCATATCTGACACCTTTTTATTTTTTGGACTTACGGTTACCGAGATAGCGATTAAAAATATTATTAAGAGGTCTTGTGTAACTTTGGTACCCATTAAGATAGAAATTTCTAATATGTTTCCAAATGCTGCTAGAACGCCAAATCGCTCACATCTGACACCTTTTTATTTTTTGGACTTACGGTTACCGAGATAGCGATTAAAAATATTATTAAGAGGTCTTGTGTAACTTTGGCACCCATTAAGATAGAAATTTCTAATATGTTTCAAAATGCTGCTAGAACGCCAAATCGCTCATATCTGACACCTTTTTATTTTTTGGACTTACGGTTACCGAGATAGCGATTAAAAATATTATTAAGAGGTCTTGTGTAACTTTGGTACCCATTAAGATAGAAATTTCTAATGTGTTTCAAAATGCTGCTAGAACGCCAAATCGCTCATATCTGACACCTTTTTATTTTTTGGACTTACGGTTACCGAGATAGCGATTAAAAATATTTTTAAGAGGTCTTGTGTAACTTTGGCACCCATTAAGATAGAAATTTCTAATATGTTTCAAAATGCTGCTAGAACGTCAAATCGCTCATATCTGACACCTTCTTATTTTTTGGACTTACGGTTACCGAGATAGCGATTAAAAATATTATTAAGAGGTCTTGTGTAACTTTGGCACCCATTAAGATAGAAATTTCTAATGTTTCAAAATGCTGCTAGAACGCCAAATCGCTCATATCTGACACCTTTTTATTTTTTGGACTTACGGTTACCGAGATAGCGATTAAAAATATTATTAAGAGGCCTTGTGTAACTTTGGCACCCATTAAGATAGAAATTTCTAATATGTTTCAAAATGCTGCTAGAACGCCAAATCGCACATATCTGACACCTTTTTATTTTTTGGACTTACGGTTACCGAGATAGCGATTAAAAATATTATTAAGAGGTCTTGTGTAACTTTGGCACCCATTAAGATAGAAATTTCTAATGTGTTTCAAAATGCTGCTAGAACGCCAAATCGCTCATATCTGACACCTTTTTATTTTTTGGACTTACGGTTACCGAGATAGCGATTAAAAATATTATTAAGAGGTCTTTTGTAACTTTGGCACCCATTAAGATAGAAATTTCTAATATGTTTCAAAATGCGGCTAGAACGCCAAATCGCTCATATCTGACACCTTTTTATTTTTTGGACTTACGGTTACCGAGATAGCGATTAAAAATATTATTAAGAGTTCTTGTGTAACTTTGGCACCCATTAAGATAGAAATTTCTAATATGTTTCAAAATGCTGCTAGAATGCCAAATCGCTCATATCTGACACCTTTTTATTTTTTGGACTTACGGTTACCGAGATAGCGATTAAAAATATTATTAAGAGGTCTTGTGTAACTTTGGCACCCATTAAGATAGAAATTTCTAATATGTTTCAAAATGCTGCGAGAACGCCAAATCGCTCATATCTGACACCTTTTTATTTTTTGGACTTACGGTTACCGAGATAGCGATTAAAAATATTATTAAGAGGTCTTGTGTAACTTTGGCACCCATTAAGATAGAAATTTCTAATATGTTTCAAAATGCTGCTAGAACGCCAAATCGCTCATATCTGACACCTTTTTATTTTTTGGACTTACGGTTACCGAGATAGCGATTAAAAATATTATTAAGAGGTCTTGTGTAACTTTGGCACCCATTAAGATAGAAATTTCTAATATGTTTCAAAATGCTGCTAGAACGCCAAATCGTTCATATCTGACACCTTTTTATTTTTTGGACTTACGGTTACCGAGATAGCGATTAAAAATATTATTAAGAGGTCTTGTGTAACTTTGGCACCCATTAAGATAGAAATTTCTAATATGTTTTAAAATGCTGCTAGAACGCCAAATCGCTCATATCTGACACATTTTTATTTTTTGGACTTACGGTTACCGAGATAGCGATTAAAAATATTATTAAGAGGTCTTGTGTAACTTTGGTACCCATTAAGATAGAAATTTCTAATATGTTTCCAAATGCTGCTAGAACGCCAAATCGCTCACATCTGACACCTTTTTATTTTTTGGACTTACGGTTACCGAGATAGCGATTAAAAATATTATTAAGAGGTCTTGTGTAACTTTGGCACCCATTAAGATAGAAATTTCTAATATGTTTCAAAATGCTGCTAGAACGCCAAATCGCTCATATCTGACACCTTTTTATTTTTTGGACTTACGGTTACCGAGATAGCGATTAAAAATATTATTAAGAGGTCTTGTGTAACTTTGGTACCCATTAAGATAGAAATTTCTAATGTGTTTCAAAATGCTGCTAGAACGCCAAATCGCTCATATCTGACACCTTTTTATTTTTTGGACTTACGGTTACCGAGATAGCGATTAAAAATATTTTTAAGAGGTCTTGTGTAACTTTGGCACCCATTAAGATAGAAATTTCTAATATGTTTCAAAATGCTGCTAGAACGTCAAATCGCTCATATCTGACACCTTCTTATTTTTTGGACTTACGGTTACCGAGATAGCGATTAAAAATATTATTAAGAGGTCTTGTGTAACTTTGGCACCCATTAAGATAGAAATTTCTAATGTTTCAAAATGCTGCTAGAACGCCAAATCGCTCATATCTGACACCTTTTTATTTTTTGGACTTACGGTTACCGAGATAGCGATTAAAAATATTATTAAGAGGCCTTGTGTAACTTTGGCACCCATTAAGATAGAAATTTCTAATATGTTTCAAAATGCTGCTAGAACGCCAAATCGCACATATCTGACACCTTTTTATTTTTTGGACTTACGGTTACCGAGATAGCGATTAAAAATATTATTAAGAGGTCTTGTGTAACTTTGGCACCCATTAAGATAGAAATTTCTAATGTGTTTCAAAATGCTGCTAGAACGCCAAATCGCTCATATCTGACACCTTTTTATTTTTTGGACTTACGGTTACCGAGATAGCGATTAAAAATATTATTAAGAGGTCTTTTGTAACTTTGGCACCCATTAAGATAGAAATTTCTAATATGTTTCAAAATGCGGCTAGAACGCCAAATCGCTCATATCTGACACCTTTTTATTTTTTGGACTTACGGTTACCGAGATAGCGATTAAAAATATTATTAAGAGTTCTTGTGTAACTTTGGCACCCATTAAGATAGAAATTTCTAATATGTTTCAAAATGCTGCTAGAACGCCAAATCGCTCATATCTGACACCTTTTTATTTTTTGGACTTACGGTTACCGAGATAGCGATTAAAAATATTATTAAGAGGTCTTGTGTAGCTTTGGCACCCATTAAGATAGAAATTTCTAATATGTTTCAAAATGCTGCGAGAACGCCAAATCGCTCATATCTGACACCTTTTTATTTTTTGGACTTACGGTTACCGAGATAGCGATTAAAAATATTATTAAGAGGTCTTGTGTAGCTTTGGCACCCATTAAGATAGAAATTTCTAATATGTTTCAAAATGCTGCGAGAACGCCAAATCGCTCATATCTGACACCTTTTTATTTTTTGGACTTACGGTTACCGAGATAGCGATTAAAAATATTATTAAGAGGTCTTTTGTAACTTTGGCACCCATTAAGATAGAAATTTCTAATATGTTTCAAAATGCGGCTAGAACGCCAAATCGCTCATATCTGACACCTTTTTATTTTTTGGACTTACGGTTACCGAGATAGCGATTAAAAATATTATTAAGAGTTCTTGTGTAACTTTGGCACCCATTAAGATAGAAATTTCTAATATGTTTCAAAATGCTGCTAGAACGCCAAATCGCTCATATCTGACACCTTTTTATTTTTTGGACTTACGGTTACCGAGATAGCGATTAAAAATATTATTAAGAGGTCTTGTGTAGCTTTGGCACCCATTAAGATAGAAATTTCTAATATGTTTCAAAATGCTGCTAGAACGCCAAATCGCTCATATCTAACACCTTTTTATTTTTTGGACTTACGGTTACCGAGATAGCGATTAAAAATATTATTAAGAGGTCTTGTGTAACTTTGGCACCCATTAAGATAGAAATTTCTAATATGTTTCAAGATGCTGCGAGAACGCCAAATCGCTCATATCTGACACCTTTTTATTTTTTGGACTTACGGTTACCGAGATAGCGATTAAAAATGTTATTAAGAGGTCTTGTGTAACTTTGGCACCCATTAAGATAGAAATTTCTAATATGTTTCAAAATGCTGCTAGAACGCCAAATCGCTCATATCTGACACCTTTTTATTTTTTGGACTTACGGTTACCGAGATAGCGATTAAAAATATTATTAAGAGTTCTTGTGTAACTTTGGCACCCATTAAGATAGAAATTTCTAATATGTTTCAAAATGCTGCTAGAATGCCAAATCGCTCATATCTGACACCTTTTTATTTTTTGGACTTACGGTTACCGAGATAGCGATTAAAAATATTATTAAGAGGTCTTGTGTAACTTTGGCACCCATTAAGATAGAAATTTCTAATATGTTTCAAAATGCTGCTAGAACGCCAAATCGCTCATATCTGACACCTTTTTATTTTTTGGACTTACGGTTACCGAGATAGCGATTAAAAATGTTATTAAGAGGTCTTGTGTAACTTTGGCACCCATTAAGATAGAAATTTCTAATATGTTTCAAAATGCTGCTAGAACGCCAAATCGCTCATATCTGACACCTTTTTATTTTTTGGACTTACGGTTACCGAGATAGCGATTAAAAATATTATTAAGAGTTCTTGTGTAACTTTGGCACCCATTAAGATAGAAATTTCTAATATGTTTCAAAATGCTGCTAGAACGCCAAATCGCTCATATCTGACACCTTTTTATTTTTTGGACTTACGGTTACCGAGATAGCGATTAAAAATATTATTAAGAGGTCTTGTGTAACTTTGGCACCCATTAAGATAGAAATTTCTAATATGTTTCAAAATGCTGCTAGAACGCCAAATCGCTCATATCTGACACCTTTTTATTTTTTGGACTTACGGTTACCGAGATAGCGATTAAAAATGTTATTAAGAGGTCTTGTGTAACTTTGGCATCCATTAAGATAGAAATTTCTAATATGTTTCAAAATGCTGCTAGAACGCCAAATCGCTCATATCTGACACCTTTTTATTTTTTGGACTTACGGTTACCGAGATAGCGATTAAAAATATTATTAAGAGTTCTTGTGTAACTTTGGCACCCATTAAGATAGAAATTTCTAATATGTTTCAAAATGCTGCTAGAATGCCAAATCGCTCATATCTGACACCTTTTTATTTTTTGGACTTACGGTTACCGAGATAGCGATTAAAAATATTATTAAGAGGTCTTGTGTAACTTTGGCACCCATTAAGATAGAAATTTCTAATATGTTTCAAAATGCTGCGAGAACGCCAAATCGCTCATATCTGACACCTTTTTATTTTTTGGACTTACGGTTACCGAGATAGCGATTAAAAATATTATTAAGAGGTCTTGTGTAACTTTGGCACCCATTAAGATAGAAATTTCTAATATGTTTCAAAATGCTGCTAGAACGCCAAATCGCCCATATCTGACACCTTTTTATTTTTTGGACTTACGGTTACCGAGATAGCGATTAAAAATATTATTAAGAGGTCTTGTGTAACTTTGGCACCCATTAAGATAGAAATTTCTAATATGTTTCAAAATGCTGCTAGAACGCCAAATCGCTCATATCTGACACCTTTTTATTTTTTGGACTTACGGTTACCGAGATAGCGATTAAAAATGTTATTAAGAGGTCTTGTGTAACTTTGGCACCCATTAAGATAGAAATTTCTAATATGTTTCAAAATGCTGCTAGAACGCCAAATCGCTCATATCTGACACCTTTTTATTTTTTGGACATACGGTTACCGAGATAGCGATTAAAAATATTATTAAGAGTTCTTGTGTAACTTTGGCACCCATTAAGATAGAAATTTCTAATATGTTTCAAAATGCTGCTAGAACGCCAAATCGCTCATATCTGACACCTTTTTATTTTTTGGACTTACGGTTACCGAGATAGCGATTAAAAATATTATTAAGAGGTCTTGTGTAACTTTGGCACCCATTAAGATAGAAATTTCTAATATGTTTCAAAATGCTGCTAGAACGCCAAATCGCTCATATCTGACACCTTTTTATTTTTTGGACTTACGGTTACCGAGATAGCGATTAAAAATGTTATTAAGAGGTCTTGTGTAACTTTGGCATCCATTAAGATAGAAATTTCTAATATGTTTCAAAATGCTTCTAGAACGCCAAATCGCTCATATCTGACACCTTTTTATTTTTTGGACTTACGGTTACCGAGATAGCGATTAAAAATATTATTAAGAGTTCTTGTGTAACTTTGGCACCCATTAAGATAGAAATTTCTAATATGTTTCAAAATGCTGCTAGAATGCCAAATCGCTCATATCTGACACCTTTTTATTTTTTGGACTTACGGTTACCGAGATAGCGATTAAAAATATTATTAAGAGGTCTTGTGTAACTTTGGCACCCATTAAGATAGAAATTTCTAATATGTTTCAAAATGCTGCGAGAACGCCAAATCGCTCATATCTGACACCTTTTTATTTTTTGGACTTACGGTTACCGAGATAGCGATTAAAAATATTATTAAGAGGTCTTGTGTAACTTTGGCACCCATTAAGATAGAAATTTCTAATATGTTTCAAAATGCTGCTAGAACGCCAAATCGCTCATATCTGACACCTTTTTATTTTTTGGACTTACGGTTACCGAGATAGCGATTAAAAATATTATTAAGAGGTCTTGTGTAACTTTGGCACCCATTAAGATAGAAATTTCTAATATGTTTCAAAATGCTGCTAGAACGCCAAATCGCTCATATCTAACACCTTTTTATTTTTTGGACTTACGGTTACCGAGATAGCGATTAAAAATATTATTAAGAGGTCTTTTGTAACTTTGGCACCCATTAAGATAGAAATTTCTAATATGTTTCAAAATGCTGCTAGAACGCCAAATCGCTCATATCTGACACCTTTTTATTCTTTGGACTTACGGTTACCGAGATAGCGATTAAAAATATTATTAAGAGTTCTTGTGTAACTTTGGCACCCATTAAGATAGAAATTTCTAATATGTTTCAAAATGCTGCTAGAATGCCAAATCGCTCATATCTGACACCTTTTTATTTTTTGGACTTACGGTTACCGAGATAGCGATTAAAAATATTATTAAGAGGTCTTGTGTAACTTTGGCACCCATTAAGATAGAAATTTCTAATATGTTTCAAAATGCTGCGAGAACGCCAAATCGCTCATATCTGACACCTTTTTATTTTTTGGACTTACGGTTACCGAGATAGCGATTAAAAATATTATTAAGAGGTCTTGTGTAACTTTGGCACCCATTAAGATAGAAATTTCTAATATGTTTCAAAATGCTGCTAGAACGCCAAATCGCTCATATCTGACACCTTTTTATTTTTTGGACTTACGGTTACCGAGATAGCGATTAAAAATATTATTAAGAGGTCTTGTGTAACTTTGGCACCCATTAAGATAGAAATTTCTAATATGTTTCAAAATGCTGCTAGAACGCCAAATCGCTCATATCTAACACCTTTTTATTTTTTGGACTTACGGTTACCGAGATAGCGATTAAAAATATTATTAAGAGGTCTTTTGTAACTTTGGCACCCATTAAGATAGAAATTTCTAATATGTTTCAAAATGCTGCTAGAACGCCAAATCGCTCATATCTGACACCTTTTTATTTTTTGGACTTACGGTTACCGAGATAGCGATTAAAAATATTATTAAGAGGTCTTGTGTAACTTTGGCACCCATTAAGATAGAAATTTCTAATATGTTTCAAAATGCTGCTAGAACGCCAAATCGCTCATATCTAACACCTTTTTATTTTTTGGACTTACGGTTACCGAGATAGCGATTAAAAATTTTATTAAGAGGTCTTGTGTAACTTTGGCACCCATTAAGATAGAAATTTCTAATATGTTTCAAGATGCTGCGAAAACGCCAAATCGCTCATATCTGACACCTTTTTATTTTTTGGACTTACGGTTACCGAGATAGCGATTAAAAATATTGTTAAGAGTTCTTGTGTAACTTTGGCACCCATTAAGATAGAAATTTCTAATATGTTTCAAAATGCTGCTAGAATGCCAAATCGCTCATATCTGACACCTTTTTATTTTTTGGACTTACGGTTACCGAGATAGCGATTAAAAATATTATTAAGAGGTCTTGTGTAACTTTGGCACCCATTAAGATAGAAATTTCTAATATGTTTCAAAATGCTGCGAGAACGCCAAATCGCTCATATCTGACACCTTTTTATTTTTTGGACTTACGGTTACCGAGATAGCGATTAAAAATATTATTAAGAGGTCTTTTGTAACTTTGGCACCCATTAAGATAGAAATTTCTAATATGTTTCAAAATGCGGCTAGAACGCCAAATCGCTCATATCTGACACCTTTTTATTTTTTGGACTTACGGTTACCGAGATAGCGATTAAAAATATTATTAAGAGTTCTTGTGTAACTTTGGCACCCATTAAGATAGAAATTTCTAATATGTTTCAAAATGCTGCTAGAACGCCAAATCGCTCATATCTGACACCTTTTTATTTTTTGGACTTACGGTTACCGAGATAGCGATTAAAAATATTATTAAGAGGTCTTGTGTAGCTTTGGCACCCATTAAGATAGAAATTTCTAATATGTTTCAAAATGCTGCTAGAACGCCAAATCGCTCATATCTAACACCTTTTTATTTTTTGGACTTACGGTTACCGAGATAGCGATTAAAAATATTATTAAGAGGTCTTGTGTAACTTTGGCACCCATTAAGATAGAAATTTCTAATATGTTTCAAGATGCTGCGAGAACGCCAAATCGCTCATATCTGACACCTTTTTATTTTTTGGACTTACGGTTACCGAGATAGCGATTAAAAATGTTATTAAGAGGTCTTGTGTAACTTTGGCACCCATTAAGATAGAAATTTCTAATATGTTTCAAAATGCTGCTAGAACGCCAAATCGCTCATATCTGACACCTTTTTATTTTTTGGACTTACGGTTACCGAGATAGCGATTAAAAATATTATTAAGAGTTCTTGTGTAACTTTGGCACCCATTAAGATAGAAATTTCTAATATGTTTCAAAATGCTGCTAGAATGCCAAATCGCTCATATCTGACACCTTTTTATTTTTTGGACTTACGGTTACCGAGATAGCGATTAAAAATATTATTAAGAGGTCTTGTGTAACTTTGGCACCCATTAAGATAGAAATTTCTAATATGTTTCAAAATGCTGCGAGAACGCCAAATCGCTCATATCTGACACCTTTTTATTTTTTGGACTTACGGTTACCGAGATAGCGATTAAAAATATTATTAAGAGGTCTTGTGTAACTTTGGCACCCATTAAGATAGAAATTTCTAATATGTTTCAAAATGCTGCTAGAACGCCAAATCGCTCATATCTGACACCTTTTTATTTTTTGGACTTACGGTTACCGAGATAGCGATTAAAAATATTATTAAGAGGTCTTGTGTAACTTTGGCACCCATTAAGATAGAAATTTCTAATATGTTTCAAAATGCTGCTAGAACGCCAAATCGTTCATATCTGACACCTTTTTATTTTTTGGACTTACGGTTACCGAGATAGCGATTAAAAATATTATTAAGAGGTCTTGTGTAACTTTGGCACCCATTAAGATAGAAATTTCTAATATGTTTTAAAATGCTGCTAGAACGCCAAATCGCTCATATCTGACACCTTTTTATTTTTTGGACTTACGGTTACCGAGATAGCGATTAAAAATATTATTAAGAGGTCTTGTGTAACTTTGGTACCCATTAAGATAGAAATTTCTAATATGTTTCCAAATGCTGCTAGAACGCCAAATCGCTCACATCTGACACCTTTTTATTTTTTGGACTTACGGTTACCGAGATAGCGATTAAAAATATTATTAAGAGGTCTTGTGTAACTTTGGCACCCATTAAGATAGAAATTTCTAATATGTTTCAAAATGCTGCTAGAACGCCAAATCGCTCATATCTGACACCTTTTTATTTTTTGGACTTACGGTTACCGAGATAGCGATTAAAAATATTATTAAGAGGTCTTGTGTAACTTTGGTACCCATTAAGATAGAAATTTCTAATGTGTTTCAAAATGCTGCTAGAACGCCAAATCGCTCATATCTGACACCTTTTTATTTTTTGGACTTACGGTTACCGAGATAGCGATTAAAAATATTTTTAAGAGGTCTTGTGTAACTTTGGCACCCATTAAGATAGAAATTTCTAATATGTTTCAAAATGCTGCTAGAACGTCAAATCGCTCATATCTGACACCTTCTTATTTTTTGGACTTACGGTTACCGAGATAGCGATTAAAAATATTATTAAGAGGTCTTGTGTAACTTTGGCACCCATTAAGATAGAAATTTCTAATGTTTCAAAATGCTGCTAGAACGCCAAATCGCTCATATCTGACACCTTTTTATTTTTTGGACTTACGGTCACCGAGATAGCGATTAAAAATATTATTAAGAGGTCTTGTGTAACTTTGGCACCCATTAAGATAGAAATTTCTAATGTGTTTCAAAATGCTGCTAGAACGCCAAATCGCTCATATCTGACACCTTTTTATTTTTTGGACTTACGGTCACCGAGATAGCGATTAAAAATATTATTAAGAGGTCTTGTGTAACTTTGGCACCCATTAAGATAGAAATTTCTAATATGTTTCAAAATGCTGCTAGAACGCCAAATCGCTCATATCTGACACCTTTTTATTTTTTGGACTTACGGTTACCGAGATAGCGATTAAAAATATTATTAAGAGGTCTTGTGTAACTTTGGCACCCATTAAGATAGAAATTCCTAATATGTTTCAAAATGCTGCTAGAACGCCAAATCGCTCATATCTGACACCTTTTTATTTTTTGGACTTACGGTTACCGAGATAGCGATTAAAAATATTATTAAGAGGTCTTGTGTATCTTTGGCACCCATTAAGATAGAAATTTCTAATATGTTTCAAAATGCTGCTAGAACGCCAAATCGCTCATATCTGACACCTTTTTATTTTTTGGACTTACGGTTACCGAGATAGCGATTAAAAATATTATTAAGAGGTCTTGTGTAACTTTGGCACCCATTAAGATAGAAATTTCTAATATGTTTCAAAATGCTGCTAGAACGCCAAATCGCTCATATCTGACACCTTTTTATTTTTTGGACTTACGGTTACCGAGATAGCGATTAAAAATATTATTAAGAGGTCTTGTGTAACTTTGGCACCCATTAAGATAGAAATTTCTAATATGTTTCAAAATGCTGCTAGAACGCCAAATCGCTCATATCTGACACCTTTTTATTTTTTGGACTTACGGTTACCGAGATAGCGATTAAAAATATTATTAAGAGGTCTTGTGTAACTTTGGCACCCATTAAGATAGAAATTTCTAATATGTTTCAAAATGCTGCTAGAACGCCAAATCGCTCATATCTGACACCTTTTTATTTTTTGGACTTACGGTTACCGAGATAGCGATTAAAAATATTATTAAGAGGTCTTGTGTAACTTTGGCACCCATTAAGATAGAAATTTCTAATATGTTTCAAAATGCTGCTAGAACGCCAAATCGCTCATATCTGACACCTTTTTATTTTTTGGACTTACGGTTACCGAGATAGCGATTAAAAATATTATTAAGAGGTCTTGTGTAACTTTGGCACCCATTAAGATAGAAATTTCTAATATGTTTCAAAATGCTGCTAGAACGCCAAATCGCTCATATCTGACACCTTTTTATTTTTTGGGCTTACGGTTACCGAGATAGCGATTAAAAATATTATTAAGAGGTCTTGTGTAACTTTGGCACCCATTAAGATAGAAATTTCTAATATGTTTCAAAATGCTGCTAGAACGCCAAATCGCTCATATCTGACACCTTTTTATTTTTTGGACTTACGGTTACCGAGATAGCGATTAAAAATATTATTAAGAGGTCTTGTGTAACTTTGGTACCCATTAAGATAGAAATTTCTAATGTGTTTCAAAATGCTGCTAGAACGCCAAATCGCTCATATCTGACACCTTTTTATTTTTTGGACTTACGGTTACCGAGATAGCGATTAAAAATATTTTTAAGAGGTCTTGTGTAACTTTGGCACCCATTAAGATAGAAATTTCTAATATGTTTCAAAATGCTGCTAGAATGCCAAATCGCTCATATCTGACACCTTCTTATTTTTTGGACTTACGGTTACCGAGATAGCGATTAAAAATATTATTAAGAGGTCTTGTGTAACTTTGGCACCCATTAAGATAGAAATTTCTAATGTTTCAAAATGCTGCTAGAACGCCAAATCGCTCATATCTGACACCTTTTTATTTTTTGGACTTACGGTTACCGAGATAGCGATTAAAAATATTATTAAGAGGTCTTGTGTAACTTTGGCACCCATTAAGATAGAAATTTCTAATATGTTTCAAAATGCTGCTAGAACGCCAAATCGCACATATCTGACACCTTTTTATTTTTTGGACTTACGGTTACCGAGATAGCGATTAAAAATGTTATTAAGAGGTCTTGTGTAACTTTGGCACCCATTAAGATAGAAATTTCTAATATGTTTCAAAATGCTGCTAGAACGCCAAATCGCTCATATCTGACACCTTTTTATTTTTTGGACTTACGGTTACCGAGATAGCGATTAAAAATATTATTAAGAGGTCTTTTGTAACTTTGGCACCCATTAAGATAGAAATTTCTAATATGTTTCAAAATGCTGCGAGAACGCCAAATCGCTCATATCTGACACCTTTTTATTTTTTGGACTTACGGTTACCGAGATAGCGATTAAAAATATTATTAAGAGGTCTTGTGTAACTTTGGCACCCATTAAGATAGAAATTTCTAATATGTTTCAAAATGCTGCGAGAACGCCAAATCGCTCATATCTGACACCTTTTTATTTTTTGGACTTACGGTTACCGAGATAGCGATTAAAAATATTATTAAGAGGTCTTGTGTAACTTTGGCACCCATTAAGATAGAAATTTCTAATATGTTTCAAAATGCTGCTAGAACGCCAAATCGCTCATATCTGACACCTTTTTATTTTTTGGACTTACGGTTACCGAGATAGCGATTAAAAATATTATTAAGAGGTCTTGTGTAACTTTGGCACCCATTAAGATAGAAATTTCTAATATGTTTCAAAATGCTGCTAGAACGCCAAATCGCTCATATCTGACACCTTTTTATTTTTTGGACTTACGGTTACCGAGATAGCGATTAAAAATATTATTAAGAGGTCTTGTGTAACTTTGGCACCCATTAAGATAGAAATTTCTAATATGTTTCAAAATGCTGCTAGAACGCCAAATCGCTCATATCTGACACCTTTTTATTTTTTGGACTTACGGTTACCGAGATAGCGATTAAAAATATTATTAAGAGGTCTTGTGTAACTTTGGTACCCATTAAGATAGAAATTTCTAATGTGTTTCAAAATGCTGCTAGAACGCCAAATCGCTCATATCTGACACCTTTTTATTTTTTGGACTTACGGTTACCGAGATAGCGATTAAAAATATTTTTAAGAGGTCTTGTGTAACTTTGGCACCCATTAAGATAGAAATTTCTAATATGTTTCAAAATGCTGCTAGAACGCCAAATCGCTCATATCTGACACCTTCTTATTTTTTGGACTTACGGTTACCGAGATAGCGATTAAAAATATTATTAAGAGGTCTTGTGTAACTTTGGCACCCATTAAGATAGAAATTTCTAATGTTTCAAAATGCTGCTAGAACGCCAAATCGCTCATATCTGACACCTTTTTATTTTTTGGACTTACGGTTACCGAGATAGCGATTAAAAATATTATTAAGAGGTCTTGTGTAACTTTGGCACCCATTAAGATAGAAATTTCTAATATGTTTCAAAATGCTGCTAGAACGCCAAATCGCTCATATCTGACACCTTCTTATTTTTTGGACTTACGGTTACCGAGATAGCGATTAAAAATATTATTAAGAGGTCTTGTGTAACTTTGGTACCCATTAAGATAGAAATTTCTAATGTGTTTCAAAATGCTGCTAGAACGCCAAATCGCTCATATCTGACACCTTTTTATTTTTTGGACTTACGGTTACCGAGATAGCGATTAAAAATATTATTAAGAGGTCTTGTGTAACTTTGGCACCCATTAAGATAGAAATTTCTAATGTTTCAAAATGCTGCTAGAACGCCAAATCGCTCATATCTGACACCTTTTTATTTTTTGGACTTACGGTTACCGAGATAGCGATTAAAAATATTATTAAGAGGTCTTGTGTAACTTTGGTACCCATTAAGATAGAAATTTCTAATGTGTTTCAAAATGCTGCTAGAACGCCAAATCGCTCATATCTGACACCTTTTTATTTTTTGGACTTACGGTTACCGAGATAGCGATTAAAAATATTTTTAAGAGGTCTTGTGTAACTTTGGCACCCATTAAGATAGAAATTTCTAATATGTTTCAAAATGCTGCTAGAACGCCAAATCGCTCATATCTAACACCTTCTTATTTTTTGGACTTACGGTTACCGAGATAGCGATTAAAAATATTATTAAGAGGTCTTGTGTAACTTTGGCACCCATTAAGATAGAAATTTCTAATGTTTCAAAATGCTGCTAGAACGTCAAATCGCTCATATCTGACACCTTTTTATTTTTTGGACTTACGGTTACCGAGATAGCGATTAAAAATATTATTAAGAGGTCTTGTGTAACTTTGGCACCCATTAAGATAGAAATTTCTAATATGTTTCAAAATGCTGCTAGAACGCCAAATCGCACATATCTGACACCTTTTTATTTTTTGGACTTACGGTTACCGAGATAGCGATTAAAAATGTTATTAAGAGGTCTTGTGTAACTTTGGCACCCATTAAGATAGAAATTTCTAATATGTTTCAAAATGCTGCTAGAACGCCAAATCGCTCATATCTGACACCTTTTTATTTTTTGGACTTACGGTTACCGAGATAGCGATTAAAAATATTATTAAGAGGTCTTTTGTAACTTTGGCACCCATTAAGATAGAAATTTCTAATATGTTTCAAAATGCTGCTAGAACGCCAAATCGCTCATATCTGACACCTTTTTATTTTTTGGACTTACGGTTACCGAGATAGCGATTAAAAATATTATTAAGAGGTCTTGTGTAACTTTGGCACCCATTAAGATAGAAATTTCTAATATGTTTCAAAATGCTGCTAGAACGCCAAATCGCACATATCTGACACCTTTTTATTTTTTGGACTTACGGTTACCGAGATAGCGATTAAAAATGTTATTAAGAGGTCTTGTGTAACTTTGGCACCCATTAAGATAGAAATTTCTAATATGTTTCAAAATGCTGCTAGAACGCCAAATCGCTCATATCTGACACCTTTTTATTTTTTGGACTTACGGTTACCGAGATAGCGATTAAAAATATTATTAAGAGGTCTTTTGTAACTTTGGCACCCATTAAGATAGAAATTTCTAATATGTTTCAAAATGCTGCTAGAACGCCAAATCGCTCATATCTGACACCTTTTTATTTTTTGGACTTACGGTTACCGAGATAGCGATTAAAAATATTATTAAGAGGTCTTGTGTAACTTTGGCACCCATTAAGATAGAAATTTCTAATATGTTTCAAAATGCTGCTAGAACGCCAAATCGCTCATATCTGACACCTTTTTATTTTTTGGACTTACGGTTACCGAGATAGCGATTAAAAATATTATTAAGAGGTCTTGTGTAACTTTGGTACCCATTAAGATAGAAATTTCTAATGTGTTTCAAAATGCTGCTAGAACGCCAAATCGCTCATATCTGACACCTTTTTATTTTTTGGACTTACGGTTACCGAGATAGCGATTAAAAATATTTTTAAGAGGTCTTGTGTAACATTGGCACCCATTAAGATAGAAATTTCTAATATGTTTCAAAATGCTGCTAGAACGCCAAATCGCTCATATCTGACACCTTCTTATTTTTTGGACTTACGGTTACCGAGATAGCGATTAAAAATATTATTAAGAGGTCTTGTGTAACTTTGGCACCCATTAAGATAGAAATTTCTAATGTTTCAAAATGCTGCTAGAACGCCAAATCGCTCATATCTGACACCTTTTTATTTTTTGGACTTACGGTTACCGAGATAGCGATTAAAAATATTATTAAGAGGTCTTGTGTAACTTTGGCGCCCATTAAGATAGAAATTTCTAATATGTTTCAAAATGCTGCTAGAACGCCAAATCGCTCATATCTGACACCTTTTTATTTTTTGGACTTACGGTTACCGAGATAGCGATTAAAAATATTATTAATAGGTCTTGTGTAACTTTGCCACCCATTAAGATAGAAATTTCTAATATGTTTCAAAATGCTGC
The DNA here is from genome assembly GCA_036711965.1 of Onthophagus sagittarius. NCBI lineage: Eukaryota > Metazoa > Arthropoda > Insecta > Coleoptera > Scarabaeidae > Onthophagus > Onthophagus sagittarius. Next base: position 29,404 of record JASERS010000044.1, read on the forward strand.
TAGAACGCCAAATCGCTCATATCTGACACCTTTTTATTTTTTGGACTTACGGTTACCGAGATAGCGATTAAAAATGTTATTAAGAGGTCTTGTGTAACTTTGGCACCCATTAAGATAGAAATTTCTAATATGTTTCAAAATGCTGCTAGAACGCCAAATCGCTCATATCTGACACCTTTTTATTTTTTGGACTTACGGTTACCGAGATAGCGATTAAAAATATTATTAAGAGGTCTTGTGTAACTTTGGCACCCATTAAGATAGAAATTTCTAATATGTTTCAAAATGCTGCTAGAACGCCAAATCGCTCATATCTGACACCTTTTTATTTTTTGGACTTACGGTTACCGAGATAGCGATTAAAAATATTATTAAGAGGTCTTGTGTAACTTTGGCACCCATTAAGATAGAAATTTCTAATATGTTTCAAAATGCTGCTAGAACGCCAAATCGCTCATATCTGACACCTTTTTATTTTTTGGACTTACGGTTACCGAGATAGCGATTAAAAATATTATTAAGAGGTCTTGTGTAACTTTGGTACCCATTAAGATAGAAATTTCTAATGTGTTTCAAAATGCTGCTAGAACGCCAAATCGCTCATATCTGACACCTTTTTATTTTTGGACTTACGGTTACCGAGATAGCGATTAAAAATATTTTTAAGAGGTCTTGTGTAACTTTGGCACCCATTAAGATAGAAATTTCTAATATGTTTCAAAATGCTGCTAGAACGCCAAATCGCTCATATCTAACACCTTCTTATTTTTTGGACTTACGGTTACCGAGATAGCGATTAAAAATATTATTAAGAGGTCTTGTGTAACTTTGGCACCCATTAAGATAGAAATTTCTAATGTTTCAAAATGCTGCTAGAACGTCAAATCGCTCATATCTGACACCTTTTTATTTTTTGGACTTACGGTTACCGAGATAGCGATTAAAAATATTATTAAGAGGTCTTGTGTAACTTTGGCACCCATTAAGATAGAAATTTCTAATATGTTTCAAAATGCTGCTAGAACGCCAAATCGCACATATCTGACACCTTTTTATTTTTTGGACTTACGGTTACCGAGATAGCGATTAAAAATGTTATTAAGAGGTCTTGTGTAACTTTGGCACCCATTAAGATAGAAATTTCTAATATGTTTCAAAATGCTGCTAGAACGCCAAATCGCTCATATCTGACACCTTTTTATTTTTTGGACTTACGGTTACCGAGATAGCGATTAAAAATATTATTAAGAGGTCTTTTGTAACTTTGGCACCCATTAAGATAGAAATTTCTAATATGTTTCAAAATGCTGCTAGAACGCCAAATCGCTCATATCTGACACCTTTTTATTTTTTGGACTTACGGTTACCGAGATAGCGATTAAAAATATTATTAAGAGGTCTTGTGTAACTTTGGCACCCATTAAGATAGAAATTTCTAATATGTTTCAAAATGCTGCTAGAACGCCAAATCGCACATATCTGACACCTTTTTATTTTTTGGACTTACGGTTACCGAGATAGCGATTAAAAATGTTATTAAGAGGTCTTGTGTAACTTTGGCACCCATTAAGATAGAAATTTCTAATATGTTTCAAAATGCTGCTAGAACGCCAAATCGCTCATATCTGACACCTTTTTATTTTTTGGACTTACGGTTACCGAGATAGCGATTAAAAATATTATTAAGAGGTCTTTTGTAACTTTGGCACCCATTAAGATAGAAATTTCTAATATGTTTCAAAATGCTGCTAGAACGCCAAATCGCTCATATCTGACACCTTTTTATTTTTTGGACTTACGGTTACCGAGATAGCGATTAAAAATATTATTAAGAGGTCTTGTGTAACTTTGGCACCCATTAAGATAGAAATTTCTAATATGTTTCAAAATGCTGCTAGAACGCCAAATCGCTCATATCTGACACCTTTTTATTTTTTGGACTTACGGTTACCGAGATAGCGATTAAAAATATTATTAAGAGGTCTTGTGTAACTTTGGTACCCATTAAGATAGAAATTTCTAATGTGTTTCAAAATGCTGCTAGAACGCCAAATCGCTCATATCTGACACCTTTTTATTTTTTGGACTTACGGTTACCGAGATAGCGATTAAAAATATTTTTAAGAGGTCTTGTGTAACATTGGCACCCATTAAGATAGAAATTTCTAATATGTTTCAAAATGCTGCTAGAACGCCAAATCGCTCATATCTGACACCTTCTTATTTTTTGGACTTACGGTTACCGAGATAGCGATTAAAAATATTATTAAGAGGTCTTGTGTAACTTTGGCACCCATTAAGATAGAAATTTCTAATGTTTCAAAATGCTGCTAGAACGCCAAATCGCTCATATCTGACACCTTTTTATTTTTTGGACTTACGGTTACCGAGATAGCGATTAAAAATATTATTAAGAGGTCTTGTGTAACTTTGGCACCCATTAAGATAGAAATTTCTAATATGTTTCAAAATGCTGCTAGAACGCCAAATCGCTCATATCTGACACCTTTTTATTTTTTGGACTTACGGTTACCGAGATAGCGATTAAAAATATTATTAATAGGTCTTGTGTAACTTTGCCACCCATTAAGATAGAAATTTCTAATATGTTTCAAAATGCTGCTAGAACGCCAAATCGCTCATATCTGACACCTTTTTATTTTTTGGACTTACGGTTACCGAGATAGCGATTAAAAATGTTATTAAGAGGTCTTGTGTAACTTTGGCACCCATTAAGATAGAAATTTCTAATATGTTTCAAAATGCTGCTAGAACGCCAAATCGCTCATATCTGACACCTTTTTATTTTTTGGACTTACGGTTACCGAGATAGCGATTAAAAATATTATTAAGAGGTCTTGTGTAACTTTGGCACCCATTAAGATAGAAATTTCTAATATGTTTCAAAATGCTGCTAGAACGCCAAATCGCTCATATCTGACACCTTTTTATTTTTTGGACTTACGGTTACCGAGATAGCGATTAAAAATATTATTAAGAGGTCTTGTGTAACTTTGGCACCCATTAAGATAGAAATTTCTAATATGTTTCAAAATGCTGCTAGAACGCCAAATCGCTCATATCTGACACCTTTTTATTTTTTGGACTTACGGTTACCGAGATAGCGATTAAAAATATTATTAAGAGGTCTTGTGTAACTTTGGCACCCATTAAGATAGAAATTTCTAATATGTTTCAAAATGCTGCTAGAACGCCAAATCGCTCATATCTGACACCTTTTTATTTTTTGGACTTACGGTTACCGAGATAGCGATTAAAAATATTATTAAGAGGTCTTGTGTAACTTTGGCACCCATTAAGATAGAAATTTCTAATATGTTTCAAAATGCTGCTAGAACGCCAAATCGCTCATATCTGACACCTTTTTATTTTTTGGACTTACGGTTACCGAGATAGCGATTAAAAATATTATTAAGAGGTCTTGTGTAACTTTGGCACCCATTAAGATAGAAATTTCTAATATGTTTCAAAATGCTGCTAGAACGCCAAATCGCTCATATCTGACACCTTTTTATTTTTTGGACTTACGGTTACCGAGATAGCGATTAAAAATATTATTAAGAGGTCTTGTGTAACTTTGGCACCCATTAAGATAGAAATTTCTAATATGTTTCAAAATGCTGCTAGAACGCCAAATCGCTCATATCTGACACGTTTTTATTTTTTGGACTTACGGTTACCGAGATAGCGATAAAAAATATTATTAAGAGGTCTTGTGTAACTTTGGCACCCATTAAGATAGAAATTTCTAATATGTTTCAAAATGCTGCTAGAACGCCAAATCGCTCATATCTGACACCTTTTTATTTTTTGGACTTACGGTTACCGAGATAGCGATTAAAAATATTATTAAGAGGTCTTGTGTAACTTTGGCACCCATTAAGATAGAAATTTCTAATATGTTTCACAATGCTACTAGAACGCCAAATCGCTCATATCTGACACCTTTTTATTTTTTGGACTTACGGTTACCGAGATAGCGATTAAAAATATTATTAAGAGGTCTTGTGTAACTTTGGCACCCATTAAGATAGAAATTTCTAATATGTTTCAAAATGCTGCTAGAACGCCAAATCGCTTATATCTGACACCTTTTTATTTTTTGGACTTACGGTTACCGAGATAGCGCTTAAAAATATTATTAAGAGGTCTTGTGTAACTTTGGCACCCATTAAGATAGAAATTTCTAATATGTTTCAAAATGCTGCTAGAACGCCAAATCGCTCATATCTGACACCTTTTTATTTTTTGGACTTACGGTTACCGAGATAGCGATTAAAAATATTATTAAGAGGTCTTGTGTAACTTTGGCACCCATCAAGATAGAAATTTCTAATATGTTTCAAAATGCTACTAGAACGCCAAATCGCTCATATCTGACACCTTTTTATTTTATGGACTTACGGTTACCGAGATAGCGATTAAAAATATTATTAAGAGGTCTTGTGTAACTTTGGCACCCATTAAGATAGAAATTTCTAATATGTTTCAAAATGCTGCTAGAACGCCAAATCGCTCATATTTGACACCTTTTTATTTTTTGGACTTACGGTTACCGAGATAGCGATTAAAAATATTATTAAGAGGTCTTGTGTAACTTTGGCACCCATTAAGATAGAAATTTCTAATATGTTTCAAAATGCTACTAGAACGCCAAATCGCTCATATCTGACACCTTTTTATTTTTTGGACTTACGGTTACCGAGATAGCGATTAAAAATATTATTAAGAGGTCTTGTGTAACTTTGGCACCCATTAAGATAGAAATTTCTAATATGTTTCAAAATGCTGCTAGAACGCCAAATCGCTTATATCTGACACCTTTTTATTTTTTGGACTTACGGTTACCGAGATAGCGATTAAAAATGTTATTAAGAGGTCTTGTGTAACTTTGGCACCCATTAAGATAGAAATTTCTAATATGTTTCAAAATGCTGCTAGAACGCCAAATCGCTCATATTTGACACCTTTTTATTTTTTGGACTTACGGTTACTGAGATAGCGATTAAAAATGTTATTAAGAGGTCTTGTGTAACTTTGGCACCCATTAAGATAGAGATTTCTAATATGTTTCAAAATGCTGCTAGAACGCCAAATCGCTCATATCTGACACCTTTTTATTTTTTGGACTTACGGTTACCGAGATAGCGATTAAAAATATTATTAATAGGTCTTGTGTAACTTTGCCACCCATTAAGATAGAAATTTCTAATATGTTTCAAAATGCTGCTAGAACGCCAAATCGCTCATATCTGACACCTTTTTATTTTTTGGACTTACGGTTACCGAGATAGCGATTAAAAATGTTATTAAGAGGTCTTGTGTAACTTTGGCACCCATTAAGATAGAAATTTCTAATATGTTTCAAAATGCTGCTAGAACGCCAAATCGCTCATATCTGACACCTTTTTATTTTTTGGACTTACGGTTACCGAGATAGCGATTAAAAATATTATTAAGAGGTCTTGTGTAACTTTGGCACCCATTAAGATAGAAATTTCTAATATGTTTCAAAATGCTGCTAGAACGCCAAATCGCTCATATCTGACACCTTTTTATTTTTTGGACTTACGGTTACCGAGATAGCGATTAAAAATATTATTAAGAGGTCTTGTGTAACTTTGGCACCCATTAAGATAGAAATTTCTAATATGTTTCAAAATGCTGCTAGAACGCCAAATCGCTCATATCTGACACCTTTTTATTTTTTGGACTTACGGTTACCGAGATAGCGATTAAAAATATTATTAAGAGGTCTTGTGTAACTTTGGCACCCATTAAGATAGAAATTTCTAATATGTTTCAAAATGCTGCTAGAACGCCAAATCGCTCATATCTGACACCTTTTTATTTTTTGGACTTACGGTTACCGAGATAGCGATTAAAAATATTATTAAGAGGTCTTGTGTAACTTTGGCACCCATTAAGATAGAAATTTCTAATATGTTTCAAAATGCTGCTAGAACGCCAAATCGCTCATATCTGACACCTTTTTATTTTTTGGACTTACGGTTACCGAGATAGCGATTAAAAATATTATTAAGAGGTCTTGTGTAACTTTGGCACCCATTAAGATAGAAATTTCTAATATGTTTCAAAATGCTGCTAGAACGCCAAATCGCTCATATCTGACACCTTTTTATTTTTTGGACTTACGGTTACCGAGATAGCGATTAAAAATATTATTAAGAGGTCTTGTGTAACTTTGGCACCCATTAAGATAGAAATTTCTAATATGTTTCAAAATGCTGCTAGAACGCCAAATCGCTCATATCTGACACGTTTTTATTTTTTGGACTTACGGTTACCGAGATAGCGATAAAAAATATTATTAAGAGGTCTTGTGTAACTTTGGCACCCATTAAGATAGAAATTTCTAATATGTTTCAAAATGCTGCTAGAACGCCAAATCGCTCATATCTGACACCTTTTTATTTTTTGGACTTACGGTTACCGAGATAGCGATTAAAAATATTATTAAGAGGTCTTGTGTAACTTTGGCACCCATTAAGATAGAAATTTCTAATATGTTTCACAATGCTACTAGAACGCCAAATCGCTCATATCTGACACCTTTTTATTTTTTGGACTTACGGTTACCGAGATAGCGATTAAAAATATTATTAAGAGGTCTTGTGTAACTTTGGCACCCATTAAGATAGAAATTTCTAATATGTTTCAAAATGCTGCTAGAACGCCAAATCGCTTATATCTGACACCTTTTTATTTTTTGGACTTACGGTTACCGAGATAGCGCTTAAAAATATTATTAAGAGGTCTTGTGTAACTTTGGCACCCATTAAGATAGAAATTTCTAATATGTTTCAAAATGCTGCTAGAACGCCAAATCGCTCATATCTGACACCTTTTTATTTTTTGGACTTACGGTTACCGAGATAGCGATTAAAAATATTATTAAGAGGTCTTGTGTAACTTTGGCACCCATCAAGATAGAAATTTCTAATATGTTTCAAAATGCTACTAGAACGCCAAATCGCTCATATCTGACACCTTTTTATTTTATGGACTTACGGTTACCGAGATAGCGATTAAAAATATTATTAAGAGGTCTTGTGTAACTTTGGCACCCATTAAGATAGAAATTTCTAATATGTTTCAAAATGCTGCTAGAACGCCAAATCGCTCATATTTGACACCTTTTTATTTTTTGGACTTACGGTTACCGAGATAGCGATTAAAAATATTATTAAGAGGTCTTGTGTAACTTTGGCACCCATTAAGATAGAAATTTCTAATATGTTTCAAAATGCTACTAGAACGCCAAATCGCTCATATCTGACACCTTTTTATTTTTTGGACTTACGGTTACCGAGATAGCGATTAAAAATATTATTAAGAGGTCTTGTGTAACTTTGGCACCCATTAAGATAGAAATTTCTAATATGTTTCAAAATGCTGCTAGAACGCCAAATCGCTTATATCTGACACCTTTTTATTTTTTGGACTTACGGTTACCGAGATAGCGATTAAAAATGTTATTAAGAGGTCTTGTGTAACTTTGGCACCCATTAAGATAGAAATTTCTAATATGTTTCAAAATGCTGCTAGAACGCCAAATCGCTCATATTTGACACCTTTTTATTTTTTGGACTTACGGTTACTGAGATAGCGATTAAAAATGTTATTAAGAGGTCTTGTGTAACTTTGGCACCCATTAAGATAGAGATTTCTAATATGTTTCAAAATGCTGCTAGAACGCCAAATCGCTCATATCTGACACCTTTTTATTTTTTGGACTTACGGTTACCGGGATAGCGATTAAAAATATTATTAAGAGGTCTTGTGTAACTTTTGCACCCATTCAGATAGAAATTTCTAATATGTTTCAAATTCCTGCTAAAACGCCAAATCGCTCATATCTGACACCTTTTTATTTTTTGGACTTACGGTTACCGAGATAGCGATTAAAAATATTATTAAGAGGTCTTGTGTAACTTTGGCACCCATTAAGATAGAAATTTCTAATATGTTTCAAAATGCTGCTAGAACGACAAACCGCTCATATCTGACACCTTTTTATTTTTTGGACTTACGGTTACCGAGATAGCGATTAAAAATATTATTAAGAGGTCTTGTGTAACTTTGGCATCCATTAAGATAGAAATTTCTAATATGTTTCAAAATGCTGCTAGAACGCCAAATCGCTCATATCTGACACCTTTTTATTTTTTGGACTTACGGTTACCGAGATAGCGATTAAAAATGTTATTAAGAGGTCTTGTGTAACTTTGGCACCCATTAAGATAGAAATTTCTAATATGTTTTAAAATGCTGCTAGAACGCCAAATCGCTCATATCTGACACCTTTTTATTTTTTGGACTTACGGTTACCGAGATAGCGATTAAAAATATTATTAAGAGGTCTTGTGTAACTTTGGCACCCATTAAGATAGAAATTTCTAATATGTTTCAAAATGCTGCTAGAACGCCAAATCGCTCATATCTGACACCTTTTTATTTTTTGGACTTACGGTTACCGAGATAGCGATTAAAAATATTATTAATAGGTCTTGTGTAGCTTTGGCACCCATTAAGATAGAAATTTCTAATATGTTTCAAAATGCTGCTAGAACGCCAAATCGCTCATATCTGACACCTTTTTATTTTTTGGACTTACGGTTACCGAGATAGCGATTAAAAATATTATTAAGAGGTCTTGTGCAGCTTTGGCACCCATTAAGATAGAAATTTCTAATATGTTTCAAAATGCTGCTAGAACGCCAAATCGCTCATATCTGACACCTTTTTATTTTTTGGACTTACGGTTACCGAGATAGCGATTAAAAATATTATTAAGAGGTCTTGTGTAACTTTGGCACCCATTAAGATAGAAATTTCTAATATGTTTCAAAATGCTGCTAGAACGCCAAATCGCTCATATCTGGCACCTTTTTATTTTTTGGACTTACGGTTACCGAGATAGCGATTAAAAATATTATTAAGAGGTCTTGTGTAACTTTGGCACCCATTAAGATAGAAATTTCTAATATGTTTCAAAATGCTGCTAGAACGACAAATCGCTCATATCTGACACCTTTTTATTTTTTGGACTTACGGTTACCGAGATAGCGATTAAAAATATTATTAAGAGGTCTTGTGTAACTTTGGCACCCATTAAGATAGAAATTTCTAATATGTTTCAAAATGCTGCTAGAACGCCAAATCGCTCATATCTGACACCTTTTTATTTTTTGGACTTACGGTTACCGAGATAGCGATTAAAAATGTTATTAAGAGGTCTTGTGTAACTTTGGCACCCATTAAGATAGAAATTTCTAATATGTTTTAAAATGCTGCTAGAACGCCAAATCGCTCATATCTGACACCTTTTTATTTTTTGGACTTACGGTTACCGAGATAGCGATTAAAAATATTATTAAGAGGTCTTGTATAACTTTGGCACCCATTAAGATAGAAATTTCTAATATGTTTCAAAATGCTGCTAGAACGCCAAATCGCTCATATCTGACACCTTTTTATTTTTTGGACTTACGGTTACCGAGATAGCGATTAAAAATATTATTAAGAGGTCTTGTGTAGCTTTGGCACCCATTAAGATAGAAATTTCTAATATGTTTCAAAATGCTGCTAGAACGCCAAATCGCTCATATCTGACACCTTTTTATTTTTTGGACTTACGGTTACCGAGATAGCGATTAAAAATATTATTAAGAGGTCTTGTGTAACTTTGGCACCCATTAAGATAGAAATTTCTAATATGTTTCAAAATGCTGCTAGAACGCCAAATCGCTCATATCTGACACCTTTTTATTTTTTGGACTTACGGTTACCGAGATAGCGATTAAAAATATTATTAAGAGGTCTTGTGTAGCTTTGGCACCCATTAAGATAGAAATTTCTAATATGTTTCAAAATGCTGCTAGAACGCCAAATCGCTCATATCTGACACCTTTTTATTTTTTGGACTTACGGTTACCGAGATAGCGATTAAAAATATTATTAAGAGGTCTTGTGTAACTTTGGCACCCATTAAGATAGAAATTTCTAATATGTTTCAAAATGCTGCTAGAACGCCAAATCGCTCATATCTGACACCTTTTTATTTTTTGGACTTACGGTTACCGAGATAGCGATTAAAAATATTATTAAGAGGTCTTGTGTAACTTTGGCACCCATTAAGATAGAAATTTCTAATATGTTTCAAAATGCTGCTAGAACGCCAAATCGCTCATATCTGACACCTTTTTATTTTTTGGACTTACGGTTACCGAGATAGCGATTAAAAATGTTATTAAGAGGTCTTGTGTAACTTTGGCACCCATTAAGATAGAAATTTCTAATATGTTTTAAAATGCTGCTAGAACGCCAAATCGCTCATATCTGACACCTTTTTATTTTTTGGACTTACGGTTACCGAGATAGCGATTAAAAATATTATTAAGAGGTCTTGTATAACTTTGGCACCCATTAAGATAGAAATTTCTAATATGTTTCAAAATGCTGCTAGAACGCCAAATCGCTCATATCTGACACCTTTTTATTTTTTGGACTTACGGTTACCGAGATAGCGATTAAAAATATTATTAAGAGGTCTTGTGTAGCTTTGGCACCCATTAAGATAGAAATTTCTAATATGTTTCAAAATGCTGCTAGAACGCCAAATCGCTCATATCTGACACCTTTTTATTTTTTGGACTTACGGTTACCGAGATAGCGATTAAAAATATTATTAAGAGGTCTTGTGTAACTTTGGCACCCATTAAGATAGAAATTTCTAATATGTTTCAAAATGCTGCTAGAACGCCAAATCGCTCATATCTGACACCTTTTTATTTTTTGGACTTACGGTTACCGAGATAGCGATTAAAAATATTATTTAGAGGTCTTGTGTAACTTTGGCACCCATAAAGATAGAAATTTCTAATATGTTTCAAAATGCTGCTAGAACGCCAAATCGCTCATATCTGACACCTTTTTATTTTTTGGACTTACGGTTACCGAGATAGCGATTAAAAATATTATTAAGAGGTCTTGTGTAACTTTGGCACCCATTAAGATAGAAATTTCTAATATGTTTCAAAATGCTGCTAGAACGCCAAATCGCTCATATCTGACCCCTTTTTATTTTTTGGACTTACGGTTACCAGGATAGCGATTAAAAATATTATTAAGAGGTCTTGTGTAACTTTGGCACCCATTAAGATAGAAATTTCTAATATGTTTCAAAATGCTGCTAGAACGCCAAATCGCTCATATCTGACACCTTTTTATTTTTTGGACTTACGGTTACCGAGATAACGATTAAAAATATTATTAAGAGGTCTTGTGTAACTTTGGCACCCATTAAGATAGAAATTTCTAATATGTTTCAAAATGCTGCTAGAACGCCAAATCGCTCATATCTGACACCTTTTTATTTTTTGGACTTACGGTTACCGAGATAGTGATTAAAAATATTATTAAGAGGTCTTGTGTAACTTTGGCACCCATAAAGATAGAAATTTCTAATATGTTTCAAAATGCTGCTAGAACGCCAAATCGCTCATATCTGACACCTTTTTATTTTTTGGACTTACGGTTACCGAGATAGCGATTAAAAATATTATTAAGAGGTCTTGTGTAACTTTGGCACCCATTAAGATAGAAATTTCTAATATGTTTCAAAATGCTGCTAGAACGCCAAATCGCTCATATCTGACACCTTTTTATTTTTTGGACTTACGGTTACCGAGATAGCGATTAAAAATATTATTAAGAGGTCTTGTGTAACTTTGGCACCCATTAAGATAGAAATTTCTAATATGTTTCAAAATGCTGCTAGAACGATAAATCGCTCATATCTGACCCCTTTTTATTTTTTGGACTTACGGTTACCAGGATAGCGATTAAAAATATTATTAAGAGGTCTTGTGTAACTTTGGCACCCATTAAGATAGAAATTTCTAATATGTTTCAAAATGCTGCTAGAACGCCAAATCGCTCATATCTGACACCTTTTTATTTTTTGGACTTACGGTTACCGAGATAGCGATTAAAAATATTATTAAGAGGTCTTGTGTAACTTTGGCACCCATTAAGATAGAAATTTCTAATATGTTTCAAAATGCTGCTAGAACGATAAATCGCTCATATCTGACCCCTTTTTATTTTTTGGACTTACGGTTACCAGGATAGCGATTAAAAATATTATTAAGAGGTCTTGTGTAACTTTGGCACCCATTAAGATAGAAATTTCTAATATGTTTCAAAATGCTGCTAGAACGCCAAATCGCTCATATCTGACACCTTTTTATTTTTTGGACTTACGGTTACCGAGATAGCGATTAAAAATATTATTAAGAGGTCTTGTGTAACTTTGGCACCCATTAAGATAGAAATTTCTAATATGTTTCAAAATGCTGCTAGAACGCCAAATCGCTCATATCTGACACCTTTTTATTTTTTGGACTTACGGTTACCGAGATAGCGATTAAAAATATTATTAAGAGGTCTTGTGTAGCTTTGGCACCCATTAAGATAGAAATTTCTAATATGTTTCAAAATGCTGCTAGAACGCCAAATCGCTCATATCTGACACCTTTTTATTTTTTGGACTTACGGTTACCGAGATAGCGATTAAAAATATTATTAAGAGGTCTTGTGTAACTTTGGCACCCATTAAGATAGAAATTTCTAATATGTTTCAAAATGCTGTTGTTTGAAAACAAGTTTATGCGTTCAGTCGCGATTGTATCGTGTCTGTGTCTTTCGTATGTTTTCGTGGTGTTTTTGCGTGAATTAAATAATTTTTACTGCAAATTGATATAGATGGATACTTTCTTGAGACATTGGTGAGTCATTTAACCGAGTGTCAACGTTATTTTTCGGCTTTTTCGGGAAATTAAATACACTGTCGTCCGTAACAACTGTACTCTATAGCGAGCGGTTTGGTTTTTTGTGCGCTCGTGACGGACTGGTTTCTTCTTTTTGTTCATCGACGATTCGTTGACTACAACGACATACAAAATTTTACCACTGCTTATTAACGAAACGCTGATATGCCTCCAGTAAAAACTAAATCTGTCTCTACCCTAATTTGTAAGAAATGTTCTGTCTGCGTCAAAGTAGCTTATTCATGTTCGAGTTGCGGCAACAACTATCATCCATCCTGCGTCCTTAAAATACCAGGAATGTTCGTCGACGAGGATTGCAGGATTCATTGCTGCCAAACCAAGGGTTCGAATACACCGGTTGATTGTTCTGGGTGTTTTTCGAAGGATAGGGATATGGAGGTTCTAAGGGAGCGATTGTTTAGTGTTAATGAAAGGTATCTTGAGGCATCCTTGAATGAGTCTGCTTCTTTGTCTGCAGCTGATGCGCAAATTCAACATTCCAATCAAACTGATAATAAACTGGAGAAAATAGCGAGCAGCATCCAGAGCTTGAAATCAACTCTTGCTGAGGAACTTGTGGACATACGTATTGAAATCAACCAATTAAAGAACAATAAAGCTCTGACTCGGGTAGATGTTTTGGATATTCCTGTTAGTGAAGAGCCTGTTACGTCCAAACCTTCAATTAATGACAGCTTTTTAACGATTAATTCGGATGACGACGTTTGCGTTCATGGGATTGTCGAGGGTGATGGGTGCGTTCCTTCTTGGGAGCCCATGGAACCTGTGTTGGCAAAAACTATCTGCCGGAAAGTGCTAATTGTGGCGGATAGCCATGGTCGTCACTGCGCATCCATACTTTCAGAGAGGCTGGGTCCCAATTTTGAAGTTCTTGGTGTAGTGAAGCCCAACGCTTGTTTTAGTGACGTCACTGGCGGCTTATCTAAATCAGTTGCTAATTTTGGAAAGGGTGATTTCGTTGTGGTTTTTGGCGGAACCAATGATGTATTGAGAGGCTTATTGCCGAAGACTGGTGTTGTGCGCAAACTGATTAAGTCTATGTCACATACTAATCTGATTGTTCTGGCAGTGCCGTATTATAAATCGTATTCTACTCATAATATGTTAGCTTATAAGTTTAATTGTGAATTGTATGAGGGACTCTATTCCAAAAGATTTTGTCATTTTGTTGATCTAAATTGTATGCTGAGTGAACCACTAATGACTGAACATGGTTTACACTTGAAGTTGTCTAGTAAAAAAAAAGTTATGAACACTGTAGCCCAAATCATTAATGAACAGATAAACGCTCACCAGTTCACGTTTGTTAATAGGGATAACTTGCGGTATTTGACTCCGATCGATAGTAATAATCGTTCTTTTTAGTACACCGACTACGAGTAACGCTAAGGGACTTTCGTCGATTGCTGGGAGGGCTCATATTTTGCATATAAATTTACAAAGTCTGCGTAACAAATGTTTATTATTAGAATCATTCTTACAGCTCAATAACAATAAATTCCATGTCTTGTGCTTGTGTGAACACTGGCTGACTGCGGCGGAAATGTTAGCTGTTAATATATCGGGCTATACTCTCGTTTCATACTTTGCCCGTTCCGAGCGTATACACGGAGGTGTTGCTGTGTTCGTGAGGGATGATCTCGGTGGCATACCGCTAAATTGTGGTAGCTTTTCTGTGGAGTTTCATTGCGAAGTTGCTGCTGTCGTCATTCCTACTTTAGGGATCACGGTTGTTACCGCGTATCGCTCTCCTTCTGGTGATCTTGATACTTTTATGAATATAGTTTCAAACGTACTTTCCTCCATCGATGCACACAATAAAAATGTTTTATTGACTGCCGACTTCAATGTCCATTTTGGATCTAACGATCGGCGTGCGTGTATGGTCAGCGATGTCTTACGCGGGTTTGGTCTCCTTTCTACCTTTTATGGTCCTACGAGATTTGGTAACTGTCTAGATAATATTTTCTCCAATTTAGATACGGAGATCTCTAGTTCAACAGTTGATTTGTTGTTTTCGGACCATCTCGGAATTGTTAGCGAATTTATTATACCACTACATAAACCACAAGTAAATATTAAAAGGGTGGTAAGACCTACAACAGTTGGTGGCCTACACAATTTTTATAATATCATATCTTCTGAAGATTTTGCTTTCATTTATACCAACGACACTGATGCAGCAAATAAAATGTCAGTTTTCATGACTATCCTAAAAAAAGCCGCTGTTACAGCTTTTCCCATTAAAACGATTTCTTTTGCGAAGAATGGGTCTTTATCTATTTCGTGGTTTACAGATAAGCTTAGACATATGCGTGTTAAATTACAGGAGCTGAACGAACATTATTATCATACCCAATGTCCGGAGTTGCGCACTTTGAGAAATGGTTTTCGTCAGCAATACCAGAAAGAATTAAAATCAGCTAAACGCAATGCAAATAATAAATTTATTTTATCCCACCAAAATTCTTCTCGCGCTGTATGGGATGTTATTAATTCCAACTCATGTAGTAAAAGGACGGGAGCGGTTTCCCATGAAATTAAAGCTGAAACATTTAATAATTACTTCTTGAGTGCTCCTTTGCTTATTTTAAGAAACGTGATATCTAAAGTTAATGCGTTGGAGAGACTTCTTCATATTCATAGCCCTCCCTCTAAAACTTATTTTTCGTTTAGAGCTGTATCACAAGTGGAAGTAAGGGATGCTATTGGCGGTTTGAAGCCAACTAAATGTTTAGACTTGTACGAATTAAATGCTACCATCGTAAAGAGAGCTACTGATGCTTTGGTGGGGCCATTAACAAAACTGTTTAATTGCTGTATTGAGGAAGGCAACTTTCCGTCTGTTCTTAAAACAGCGCTTGTGCTGCCCATTTTTAAAAAGGGTGATTCTAAAGATCCAGGGAATTACAGACCTATAAGTATATTGCCTGTAATTTCCAAAATATTTGAGGTTCTGTTGAAGGATCAGTTGTTGGAGTATTTTGAAGTTAATAATTTATTAAACGACAGCCAGTGCGGTTTCAGACCTGGCAGATCAACAACAACAGCTCTTCTTCAGTTCGTTGATAACGTCATCGATTGTTTTGAAACTTCTCAATATTGTGAGGCAACCTTCGTTGATCTATCGAAAGCGTTCGATTGCGTTTCGCATGAAATCTTAATCAGTAAACTCTATGCGTACAATATTTCTCCGTTGAGCTGTAGACTTTTGAGTTCTTATCTGGCCGACAGGTTTCAGTCCGTCAAAGTGGGAAATGATCTGTCTAATCCCGGCCAACTTCTTTGTGGGGTTCCTCAGGGTTCGATCCTGGGACCCCTCCTTTTTTTAATTTACATTAACGACCTTCCTGGTTCCCTGAATGATGGTGCGTCTGTGTTATACGCGGATGACACCACCCTGATATCGAAAGCTCCTACACGGGATGCCGCCATAGCACGGCAGTCCGACCTTACATCTAAGGCGGCAAAATGGTTCAATGATAATCGACTCGTACTGAACCAGTCAAAGACTATAAACATGACGTTCACCCTACGTACCAATGATTCCCCTATAGTCTCCAGTAGATTTCTTGGTGTTCTGATTGATTCTGAGCTAACTTGGCACAGTCACGTTGAATCACTCGGGAAACGCTTGAGCTCGGTAGTTTTTCTGTTGCGTCGTCTGTCCAGCGTGGTGTCCATGCACGTACTAAGGACATGCTATTTTTCATTTCTACAGTCTCAGCTTTTATATGGTTTGCTGCTTTGGGGTCACTCCCCTGCCTCTAAACTGTTGTTTGCCGTCCAGAGGAGAGCGATCCGTGTTATTGCTGGACTGAACTATGGAGATGACTGTAGACGGGCCTTCAGCCAGCTAAGGATTTTAACTTTACCTAGTCTTTTTATTTTAGAATCAGTCAAGTTTCGACACAGAAATAGAGAGATTGCCGCGCGTGAGCTCGTCCACGCCTACGACATTCGTTTTGCAAATGATATTCGACCGGAATACCTAAGGCTGACAAGGTCTCGTTATGCGGTTAACCACCACAGCATTAGATTTTTCAATGCACTACCATGCAGCATTCGTGATCTATCTTACAACAAGTTTTGCGTGTTAATTAAAAATTATTTATTGGATAAAGCCTTTTATGATGCTGATGACTTTATAGTGCACCCTCCCGACGGTCGACGATGATCCTTGTCCTTTTGAGTGTATATATATTGCGTATTTTTTGTATGTTTGTATATTTTTAGTCTCACGACCTGTAATCACTTTATATGACTTGTGTAAACCAATTTGGTGTTAACACTAATAAATATATTATTATTATTATTATTATTAAGAGGTCTTGTGTAACTTTGGCACCCATTAAGATAGAAATTTCTAATATGTTTCAAAATGCTGCTAGAACGCCAAATCGCTCATATCTGACACCTTTTTATTTTTTGGACTTACGGTTACCCAGATAGCGATTAAAAATATTATTAAGAGGTCTTGTGTAACTTTGGCACCCATTAAGATAGAAATTTCTAATATGTTTCAAAATGCTGCTAGAACGCCAAATCGCTCATATCTGACACCTTTTTATTTTTTGGACTTACGGTTACCGAGATAGCGATTAAAAATATTATTAAGAGGTCTTGTGTAACTTTGGCACCCATTAAGATAGAAATTTCTAATATGTTTCAAAATGCTGCTAGAACGCCAAATCGCTCATATCTGACACCTTTTTATTTTTTTGGACTTACGGTTACCCAGATAGCGATTAAAAATATTATTAAGAGGTCTTGTGTAACTTTGGCACCCATTAAGATAGAAATTTCTAATATGTTTCAAAATGCTGCTAGAACGCCAAATCGCGCATATCTGACACGTTTTTATTTTTTGGACTTACGGTTACCGAGATAGCGATTAAAAATATTATTAAGAGGTCTTGTGTAACTTTGGCACCCATTAAGATAGAAATTTCTAATATGTTTCAAAATGCTGCTAGAACGCCAAATCGCTCATATCTGACACCTTTTTATTTTTTGGACTTACGGTTACCCAGATAGCGATTAAAAATATTATTAAGAGGTCTTGTGTAACTTTGGCACCCATTAAGATAGAAATTTCTAATATGTTTCAAAATGCTGCTAGAACGCCAAATCGCTCATATCTGACACCTTTTTATTTTTTGGACTTACGGTTACCGAGATAGCGATTAAAAATATTATTAAGAGGTCTTGTGTAACTTTGGCACCCATTAAGATAGAAATTTCTAATATGTTTCAAAATGCTGCTAGAACGCCAAATCGCTCATATCTGACACCTTTTTATTTTTTGGACTTACGGTTACCGAGATAGCGATTAAAAATATTATTAAGAGGTCTTGTGTAACTTTGGCACCCATTAAGATAAAAATTTCTAATATGTTTCAAAATGCTGCTAGAACGCCAAATCGCTCATATCTGACACCTTTTTATTTTTTGGACTTACGGTTACCGAGATAGCGATTAAAAATATTAGTAAGAGGTCTTGTGTAACTTTGGCACCCATTAAGATAGAAATTTCTAATATGTTTCAAAATGCTGCTAGAACGCCAAATCGCTCATATCTGACACCTTTTTATTTTTTGGACTTACGGTTACCGAGATAGCGATTAAAAATATTATTAAGAGGTCTTGTGTAACTTTGGCACCCATTAAGATAGAAATTTCTAATATGTTTCAAAATGCTGCTAGAACGCCAAATCGCTCATATCTGACACCTTTTTATTTTTTGGACTTACGGTTACCCAGATAGCGATTAAAAATATTATTAAGAGGTCTTGTGTAACTTTGGCACCCATTAAGATAGAAATTTCTAATATGTTTCAAAATGCTGCTAGAACGCCAAATCGCTCATATCTGACACCTTTTTATTTTTTGGACTTACGGTTACCGAGATAGCGATTAAAAATATTATTAAGAGGTCTTGTGTAACTTTGGCACCCATTAAGATAGAAATTTCGAATATGTTTCAAAATGCTGCTAGAACGCCAAATCGCTCATATCTGACACCTTTTTATTTTTTGGACTTACGGTTACCGAGATAGCGATTAAAAATATTATTAAGAGGTCTTGTGTAACTTTGGCACCCATTAAGATAGAAATTTCTAATATGTTTCAAAATGCTGCTAGAACGCCAAATCGCTCATATCTGACACCTTTTTATTTTTTGGACTTACGGTTACCGAGATAGCGATTAAAAATATTATTAAGAGGTCTTGTGTAACTTTGGCACCCATTAAGATAGAAATATCTAATATGTTTCAAAATGCTGCTAGAACGCCAAATCGCTCATATCTGACACCTTTTTATTTTTTGGACTTACGGTTACCGAGATAGCGATTAAAAATATTATTAAGAGGTCTTGTGTAACTTTGGCACCCATTAAGATGGAAATTTCTAATATGTTTCAAAATGCTGCTAGAACGCCAAATCGTTCATATCTGACACCTTTTTATTTTTTGGACTTACGGTTACCGAGATAGCGATTAAAAATATTATTAAGAGGTCTTGTGTAACTTTGGCACCCATGAAGATAGAAATTTCTAATATGTTTCAAAATGCTGCTAGAACGCCAAATCGCTCATATCTGACACCTTTTTATTTTTTGGACTTACGGTTACCGAGATAGCGATTAAAAATATTATTAAGAGGTCTTGTGTAACTTTGGCACCTATTAAGATAGAAATTTCTAATATGTTTCAAAATGCTGCTAGAACGCCAAATCGCTCATATCTGATACCTTTTTATTTTTTGGACTTACGGTTACCGAGATAGCGATTAAAAATATTATTAAGAGGTCTTGTGTAACTTTGGCATCCATTAAGATAGAAATTTCTAATATGTTTCAAAATGCTGCTAGAACGCCAAATCGCTCATATCTGACACCTTTTTATTTTTTGGACTTACGGTTACCGAGATAGCGATTAAAAATATTATTAAGAGGTCTTGTGTAACTTTGGCACCTATTAAGATAGAAATTTCTAATATGTTTCAAAATGCTGCTAGAACGCCAAATCGCTCATATCTGACACCTTTTTATTTTTTGGACTTACGGTTACCGAGATAGCGATTAAAAATATTATTAATAGGTCTTGTGTAACTTTGGCACCCATTAAGATAGAAATATCTAATATGTTTCAAAATGCTGCTAGAACGCCAAATCGCCCATATCTGACACCTTTTTATTTTTTGGACTTACGGTTACCGAGATAGCGATTAAAAATATTATTAAGAGGTCTTGTGTAACTTTGGCACCCATTAAGATAGAAATTTCTAATATGTTTCAAAATGCTGCTAGAACGCCAAATCGCTCATATCTGACACCTTTTTATTTTTTGGACTTACGGTTACCGAGATAGCGATTAAAAATATTATTAAGAGGTCTTGTGTAACTTTGGCATCCATTAAGATAGAAATTTCTAATATGTTTCAAAATGCTGCTAGAACGCCAAATCGCTCATATCTGACACCTTTTTATTTTTTGGACTTACGGTTACCGAGATAGCGATTAAAAATATTATTAAGAGGTCTTGTGTAACTTTGGCACCCTTGAAGATAGAAATTTCTAATATGTTTCAAAATGCTGCTAGAACGCCAAATCGCTCATATCTGACACCTTTTTATTTTTTGGACTTACGGTTACCGAGATAGCGATTAAAAATATTATTAAGAGGTCTTGTGTAACTTTGGCACCTATTAAGATAGAAATCTCTAATATGTTTCAAAATGCTGCTAGAACGCCAAATCGCTCATATCTGACACCTTTTTATTTTTTAGACTTACGGTTACCGAGATAGCGATTAAAAATATTATTAAGAGGTCTTGTGTAACTTTGGCACCCATTAAGATAGAAATATCTAATATGTTTCAAAATGCTGCTAGAACGCCAAATCGCTCATATCTGACACCTTTTTATTTTTTGGACTTACGGTTACCGAGATAGCGATTAAAAATATTATTAAGAGGTCTTGTGTAACTTTGGCACCCATTAAGATAGAAATTTCTAATATGTTTCAAAATGCTGCTAGAACGCCAAATCGTTCATATCTGACACCTTTTTATTTTTTGGACTTACGGTTACCGAGATAGTGATTAAAAATATTATTAAGAGGTCTTGCGTAACTTTGGCACCCATGAAGATAGAAATTTCTAATATGTTTCAAAATGCTTCTAGAACGCCAAATCGCTCATATCTGACACCTTTTTATTTTTTGGACTTACGGTTACCGAGATAGCGATTAAAAATATTATTAAGAGGTCTTGCGTAACTTTGGCACCCATGAAGATAGAAATTTCTAATATGTTTCAAAATGCTGCTAGAACGCCAAATCGCTCATATCTGACACCTTTTTATTTTTTGGACTTACGGTTACCGAGATAGCGATTAAAAATATTATTAAGAGGTCTTGTGTAACTTTGGCATCCATTAAGATAGAAATTTCTAATATGTTTCAAAATGCTGCTAGAACGCCAAATCGCTCATATCTGACACCTTTTTATTTTTTGGACTTACGGTTACCGAGATAGCGATTAAAAATATTATTAAGAGGTCTTGTGTAACTTTGGCACCCATTAAGATAGAAATTTCTAATATGTTTCAAAATGCTGCTAGAACGCCAAATCGCTCATATCTGACACCTTTTTATTTTTTGGACTTACGGTTACCGAGATAGCGATTAAAAATATTATTAAGAGGTCCTGTGTAACTTTGGCACCCATTAAGATAGAAATTTCTAATATGTTTCAAAATGCTGCTAGAACGCCAAATCGCTCATATCTGACACCTTTTTATTTTTTGGACTTACGGTTACCGAGATAGCGATTAAAAATATTATTAAGAGGTCTTGTGTAACTTTGGCACCCATTAAGATAGAAATTTCTAATATGTTTCAAAATGCTGCTAGAACGCCAAATCGCTCATATCTGACACCTTTTTATTTTTTGGACTTACGGTTACCGAGATAGCGATTAAAAATATTATTAAGAGGTCTTGTGTAACTTTGGCAACCATTAAGATAGAAATTTCTAATATGTTTCAAAATGCTGCTAGAACGCCAAATCGCTCATATCTGACAGCTTTTTATTTTTTGGACTTACGGTTACCGAGATAGCGATTAAAAATATTATTAAGAGGTCTTGTGTAACTTTGGCACCCATGAAGATAGAAATTTCTAATATGTTTCAAAATGCTGCTAGAACGCCAAATCGCTCATATCTGACACCTTTTTATTTTTTGGACTTACGGTTACCGAGATAGCGATTAAAAATATTATTAAGAGGTCTTGTGTAACTTTGGCACCTATTAAGATAGAAATTTCTAATATGTTTCAAAATGCTGCTAGAACGCCAAATCGCTCATATCTGACACCTTTTTATTTTTTGGACTTACGGTTACCGAGATAGCGATTAAAAATATTATTAAGAGGTCTTGTGTAACTTTGGCATCCATTAAGATAGAAATTTCTAATATGTTTCAAAATGCTGCTAGAACGCCAAATCGCTCATATCTGACACCTTTTTATTTTTTGGACTTACGGTTACCGAGATAGCGATTAAAAATATTATTAAGAGGTCTTGTGTAACTTTGGCACCCATTAAGATAGAAATTTCTAATATGTTTCAAACTGCTGCTAGAACGCCAAATCGCTCATATCTGACACCTTTTTATTATTTGGACTTACGGTTACCGAGATAGCGATTAAAAATATTATTAAGAGGTCCTGTGTAACTTTGGCACCCATTAAGATAGAAATTTCTAATATGTTTCAAAATGCTGCTAGAACGCCAAATCGCTCATATCTGACACCTTTTTATTTTTTGGACTTACGGTTACCGAGATAGCGATTAAAAATATTATTAAGAGGTCTTGTGTAACTTTGGCACCCATTAAGATAGAAATTTCTAATATGTTTCAAAATGCTGCTAGAACGCCAAATCGCTCATATCTGACACCTTTTTATTTTTTGGACTTACGGTTACCGAGATAGCGATTAAAAATATTATTAAGAGGTCTTGTGTAACTTTGGCACCCATTAAGATAGAAATTTCTAATATGTTTCAAAATGCTGCTAGAACGCCAAATCGCTCATATCTGACACCTTTTTATTTTTTGGACTTACGGTTACCGAGATAGCGATTAATAATATTATTAAGAGGTCTTGTGTAACTTTGGCACCCATTAAGATAGACATTTCTAATATGTTTCAAAATGCTGCTAGAACGCCAAATCGCTTATATCTGACACCTTTTTATTTTTTGGACTTACGGTTACCGAGATAGCGATTAAAAATATTATTAAGAGGTCTTGTGTAACTTTGGCACCCATTAAGATAGAAATTTCTAATATGTTTCAAAATGCTGCTAGAACGCCAAATCGCTCATATCTGACACCTTTTTATTTTTTGGACTTACGGTTACCGAGATAGCGATTAAAAATGTTATTAAGAGGTCTTGTGTAACTTTGGCACCCATTAAGATAGAAATTTCAAATATGTTTCAAAATGCTGCTAGAACGCCAAATCGCTCATATCTGACACCTTTTTTTTTTTTGGACTTACGGTTACCGAGATAGCGATTAAAAATATTATTAAGAGGTCTTGTGTAACTTTGGCACCCATTAAGATAGAAATTTCTAATATGTTTCAAAATGCTGCTAGAACGCCAAATCGCTCATATCTGACACCTTTTTATTTTTTGGACTTACGGTTACCGAGATAGCGATTAAAAATGTTATTAAGAGGTCTTGTGTAACTTTGGCACCCATTAAGATAGAAATTTCAAATATGTTTCAAAATGCTGCTAGAACGCCAAATCGCTCATATCTGACACCTTTTTTTTTTTGGACTTACGGTTACCGAGATAGCGATTAAAAATATTATTAAGAGGTCTTGTGTAACTTTGGCACCCTTGAAGGTAGAAATTTCTAATATGTTTCAAAATGCTGCTGGAACGCCAAATCGCTCATATCTGACACCTTTTTATTTTTTGGACTTACGGTTACCGAGATAGCGATTAAAAATATTATTAAGAGGTCTTGTGTAACTTTGGCACCTATTAAGATAGAAATTTCTAATATGTTTCAAAATGCTGCTAGAACGCCAAATCGCTCATATCTGACACCTTTTTATTTTTTGGACTTACGGTTACCGAGATAGCGATTAAAAATATTATTAAGAGGTCTTGTGTAACTTTGGCACCCATTAAGATAGAAATATCTAATATGTTTCAAAATGCTGCTAGAACGCCAAATCGCTCATATCTGACACCTTTTTATTTTTTGGACTTACGGTTACCGAGATAGCGATTAAAAATATTATTAAGAGGTCTTGTGTAACTTTGGCACCCATTAAGATAGAAATTTCTAATATGTTTCAAAATGCTGCTAGAACGCCAAATCGTTCATATCTGACACCTTTTTATTTTTTGGACTTACGGTTACCGAGATAGCGATTAAAAATATTATTAAGAGGTCTTGCGTAACTTTGGCACCCATGAAGATAGAAATTTCTAATATGTTTCAAAATGCTTCTAGAACGCCAAATCGCTCATATCTGACACCTTTTTATTTTTTGGACTTACGGTTACCGAGATAGCGATTAAAAATATTATTAAGAGGTCTTGCGTAACTTTGGCACCCATGAAGATAGAAATTTCTAATATGTTTCAAAATGCTGCTAGAACGCCAAATCGCTCATATCTGACACCTTTTTATTTTTTGGACTTACGGTTACCGAGATAGCGATTAAAAATATTATTAAGAGGTCTTGTGTAACTTTGGCATCCATTAAGATAGAAATTTCTAATATGTTTCAAAATGCTGCTAGAACGCCAAATCGCTCATATCTGACACCTTTTTATTTTTTGGACTTACGGTTACCGAGATAGCGATTAAAAATATTATTAAGAGGTCTTGTGTAACTTTGGCACCCATTAAGATAGAAATTTCTAATATGTTTCAAAATGCTGCTAGAACGCCAAATCGCTCATATCTGACACCTTTTTATTTTTTGGACTTACGGTTACCGAGATAGCGATTAAAAATATTATTAAGAGGTCCTGTGTAACTTTGGCACCCATTAAGATAGAAATTTCTAATATGTTTCAAAATGCTGCTAGAACGCCAAATCGCTCATATCTGACACCTTTTTATTTTTTGGACTTACGGTTACCGAGATAGCGATTAAAAATATTATTAAGAGGTCTTGTGTAACTTTGGCACCCATTAAGATAGAAATTTCTAATATGTTTCAAAATGCTGCTAGAACGCCAAATCGCTCATATCTGACACCTTTTTATTTTTTGGACTTACGGTTACCGAGATAGCGATTAAAAATATTATTAAGAGGTCTTGTGTAACTTTGGCACACATTAAGATAGAAATTTCTAATATGTTTCAAAATGCTGCTAGAACGCCAAATCGCTCATATCTGACACCTTTTTATTTTTTGGACTTACGGTTACCGAGATAGCGATTAAAAATATTATTAAGAGGTCTTGTGTAACTTTGGCACCTATTAAGATAGAAATATCTAATATGTTTCAAAATGCTGCTAGAACGCCAAATCGCTCATATCTGACACCTTTTTATTTTTTGGACTTACGGTTACCGAGATAGCGATTAAAAATATTATTAAGAGGTCTTGTGTAACTTTGGCACCCATTAAGATAGAAATTTCTAATATGTTTCAAAATGCTGCTAGAACGCCAAATCGTTCATATCTGACACTTTTTTATTTTTTGGACTTACGGTTACCGAGATAGCGATTAAAAATATTATTAAGAGGTCTTGTGTAACTTTGGCACCCATGAAGATAGAAATTTCTAATATGTTTCAAAATGCTGCTAGAACGCCAAATCGCTCATATCTGACACCTTTTTATTTTTTGGACTTACGGTTACCGAGATAGCGATTAAAAATATTATTAAGAGGTCTTGTGTAACTTTGGCACCTATTAAGATAGAAATTTCTAATATGTTTCAAAATGCTGCTAGAACGCCAAATCGCTCATATCTGACACCTTTTTATTTTTTGGACTTACGGTTACCGAGATAGCGATTAAAAATATTATTAAGAGGTCTTGTGTAACTTTGGCATCCATTAAGATAGAAATTTCTAATATGTTTCAAAATGCTGCTAGAACGCCAAATCGCTCATATCTGACACCTTTTTATTTTTTGGACTTACGGTTACCGAGATAGCGATTAAAAATATTATTAAGAGGTCTTGTGTAACTTTGGCACCCATTAAGATAGAAATTTCTAATATGTTTCAAACTGCTGCTAGAACGCCAAATCGCTCATATCTGACACCTTTTTATTATTTGGACTTGCGGTTACCGAGATAGCGATTAAAAATATTATTAAGAGGTCCTGTGTAACTTTGGCACCCATTAAGATAGAAATTTCTAATATGTTTCAAAATGCTGCTAGAACGCCAAATCGCTCATATCTGACACCTTTTTATTTTTTGGACTTACGGTTACCGAGATAGCGATTAAAAATATTATTAAGAGGTCTTGTGTAACTTTGGCACCCATTAAGATAGAAATTTCTAATATGTTTCAAAATGCTGCTAGAACGCCAAATCGCTCATATCTGACACCTTTTTATTTTTTGGACTTACGGTTACCGAGATAGCGATTAAAAATATTATTAAGAGGTCTTGTGTAACTTTGGCACCCATTAAGATAGAAATTTCTAATATGTTTCAAAATGCTGCTAGAACGCCAAATCGCTCATATCTGACACCTTTTTATTTTTTGGACTTACGGTTACCGAGATAGCGATTAAAAATATTATTAAGAGGTCTTGTGTAACTTTGGCACCCATTAAGATAGACATTTCTAATATGTTTCAAAATGCTGCTAGAACGCCAAATCGCTTATATCTGACACCTTTTTATTTTTTGGACTTACGGTTACCGAGATAGCGATTAAAAATATTATTAAGAGGTCTTGTGTAACTTTGGCACCCATTAAGATAGAAATTTCAAATATGTTTCAAAATGCTGCTAGAACGCCAAATCGCTCATATCTGACACCTTTTTTTTTTTTGGACTTACGGTTACCGAGATAGCGATTAAAAATATTATTAAGAGGTCTTGTGTAACTTTGGCACCCATTAAGATAGAAATTTCTAATATGTTTCAAAATGCTGCTAGAACGCCAAATCGCTCATATCTGACACCTTTTTATTTTTTGGACTTACGGTTACCGAGATAGCGATTAAAAATATTATTAAGAGGTCTTTTGTAAATTTGGCACCCATTAAGATAGAAATTTCTAATATGTTTCAAAATGCTGCTAGAACGCCAAATCGCTCATATCTGACACCTTTTTATTTTTTGGACTTACGGTTACCGAGATAGCGATTAAAAATATTATTAAGAGGTCTTGTGTAACTTTGGCACCCATTAAGATAGAAATTTCTAATATGTTTCAAAATGCTGCTAGAACGCCAAATCGCTCATATCTGACACCTTTTTATTTTTTGGACTTACGGTTACCGAGATAGCGATGAAAAATATTATTAAGAGGTCTTGTGTAACTTTGGCACCCATTAAGATAGAAATTTCTAATATGTTTCAAAATGCTGCTAGAACGCCAAATCGCTCACATCTGACACCTTTTTATTTTTTGGACTTACGGTTACCGAGATAGCGATTAAAAATATTATTAAGAGGTCTTGTGTAACTTTGGCACCCATTAAGATAGAAATTTCTAATATGTTTCAAAATGCTGCTAGAACGCCAAATCGCTTATATCTGACACCTTTTTATTTTTTGGACTTACGGTTACCGAGATAGCGATTAAAAATATTATTAAGAGGTCTTGTGTAACTTTGGCACCCATTAAGATAGAAATTTCTAATATGTTTCAAAATGCTGCTAGAACGCCAAATCGCTCATATCTGACACCTTTTTATTTTTTGGACTTACGGTTACCGAGATAGCGATTAAAAATATTATTAAGAGGTCTTGTGTAACTTTGGCACCCATTAAGATAGAAATTTCTAATATGTTTCAAAATGCTGCTAGAACGCCAAATCGCTCATATCTGACACCTTTTTATTTTTTGGACTTACGGTTACCGAGATAGCGATTAAAAATGTTATTAAGAGGTCTTGTGTAACTTTGGCACCCATTAAGATAGAAATTTCTAATATGTTTCAAAATGCTGCTAGAACGCCAAATCGCTCATATCTGACACCTTTTTATTTTTTGGACTTACGGTTACCGAGATAGCGATTAAAAATATTATTAAGAGGTCTTGTGTAACTTTGGCACCCATTAAGATAGAAATTTCTAATATGTTTCAAAATGCTGCTAGAACGCCAAATCGCTCATATCTGACACCTTTTTATTTTTTGGACTTACGGTTACCGAGATAGCGATTAAAAATATTATTAAGAGGTCTTGTGTAACTTTGGCACCCATTAAGATAGAAATTTCTAATATGTTTCAAAATGCTTCTAGAACGCCAAATCGCTCATATCTGACACCTTTTTATTTTTTGGACTTACGGTTACCGAGATAGCGATTAAAAATATTATTAAGAGGTCTTGTGTAACTTTGGAACCCATTAAGATAGAAATTTCTAATATGTTTCAAAATGCTGCTAGAACGCCAAATCGCTCATATCTGACACCTTTTTATTTTTTGGACTTACGGTTACCGAGATAGCGATAAAAAATATTATTAAGAGGTCTTGTGTAACTTTGGCACCCATTAAGATAGAAATTTCTAATATGTTTCAAAATGCTGCTAGAACGCCAAATCGCTCATATCTGACACCATTTTATTTTTGGACTTACGGTTACCGAGATAGCGATTAAAAATATTATTAAGAGGTCTTGTGT
Organism: Onthophagus sagittarius; assembly: GCA_036711965.1. NCBI lineage: Eukaryota > Metazoa > Arthropoda > Insecta > Coleoptera > Scarabaeidae > Onthophagus > Onthophagus sagittarius. Next base: position 58,170 of record JASERS010000044.1, read on the forward strand.
AACTTTGGCACCCATTAAGATAGAAATTTCTAATATGTTTCAAAATGCTGCTAGAACGCCAAATCGCTCATATCTGACACCTTTTTATTTTTGGATTTACGGTTACCGAGATAGCGATTAAAAATATTATTAAGAGGTCTTGTGTAACTTTGGCACCCATTAAGATAGAAATTTCTAATATGTTTCAAAATGCTGCTAGAACGCCAAATCGCTCATATCTGACACCTTTTTATTTTTTGGACTTACGGTTACCGAGATAGCGATTAAAAATATTATTAAGAGGTCTTGTGTAACTTTGGCACCCATTAAGATAGAAATTTCTAATATGTTTCAAAATGCTGCTAGAACGCCAAATCGCTCATATCTGACACCTTTTTATTTTTTGGACTTACGGTTACCGAGATAGCGATTAAAAATATTATTAAGAGGTCTTGTGTAACTTTGGCACCCATTAAGATAGAAATTTCTAATATGTTTCAAAATGCTGCTAGAACGCCAAATCGCTCATATCTGACACCTTTTTATTTTTTGGACTTACGGTTACCGAGATAGCGATTAAAAATATTATTAAGAGGTCTTGTGTAACTTTGGCACCCATTAAGATAGAAATTTCTAATATGTTTCAAAATGCTGCTAGAACGCCAAATCGCTCATATCTGACACCTATTTATTTTTGGACTTACGGTTACCGAGATAGCGATTAAAAATATTATTAAGAGGTCTTGTGTAACTTTGGCACCCATTAAGATAGAAATTTCTAATATGTTTCAAAATGCTGCTAGAACGCCAAATAGCTCATATCTGACACCTTTTTATTTTTTGGACTTACGGTTACCGAGATAGCGATTAAAAATATTATTAAGAGGTCTTGTGTAACTTTGGCACCCATTAAGATAGAAATTTCTAATATGTTTCAAAATGCTGCTAGAACGCCAAATCGCTCATATCTGACACCTTTTTATTTTTTGGACTTATGGTTACCGAGATAGCGATTGAAAATATTATTAAGAGGTCTTGTGTAACTTTGGCACCCATTAGATAGAAATTTCTAATATGTTTCATAAATGCTGCTAGAACGCCAAATCGCTCATATCTGACACCTTTTTATTTTTTGGACTTACGGTTACCGAGATAGCGATTAAAAATATTATTAAGAGGTCTTGTGTAACTTTGGCACCCATTAAGATAGAAATTTCTAATATGTTTCAAAATGCTGCTAGAACGCCAAATCGCTCATATCTGACACCTTTTTATTTTTTGGACTTACGGTTACCGAGATAGCGATTAAAAATATTATTAAGAGGTCTTGTGTAACTTTGGCACCCATTAAGATAGAAATTTCTAATATGTTTCAAAATGCTGCTAGAACGCCAAATCGCTCATATCTGACACCTATTTATTTTTGGACTTACGGTTACCGAGATAGCGATTAAAAATATTATTAAGAGGTCTTGTGTAACTTTGGCACCCATTAAGATAGAAATTTCTAATATGTTTCAAAATGCTGCTAGAACGCCAAATAGCTCATATCTGACACCTTTTTATTTTTTGGACTTACGGTTACCGAGATAGCGATTAAAAATATTATTAAGAGGTCTTGTGTAACTTTGGCACCCATTAATATAGAAATTTCTAATATGTTTCAAAATGCTGCTAGAACGCCAAATCGCTCATATCTGACACCTTTTTATTTTTTGGACTTACGGTTACCGAGATAGCGATTAAAAATATTATTAAGAGGTCTTGTGTAACTTTGGCACCCATTAAGATAGAAATTTCTAATATGTTTCAAAATGCTGCTAGAACGCCAAATCGCTCATATCTGACACCTTTTTATTTTTTGGACTTACGGTTACCGAGATAGCGATTAAAAATATTATTAAGAGGTTTTGTGTAACTTTGGCACCCATTAAGATAGAAATTTCTAATATGTTTCAAAATGCTGCTAGAACGCCAAATCGCTCATATCTGACACCTTTTTATTTTTTGGACTTACGGTTACCGAGATAGGGATTAAAAATATTATTAAGAGGTTTTGTGTAACTTTGGCACCCATTAAGATAGAAATTTCTAATATGTTTCAAAATGCTGCTAGAACGCCAAATCGCTCATATCTGACACCATTTTATTTTTTGGACTTACGGTTACCGAGATAGCGATTAAAAATATTATTGAGAGGTCTTGTGTAACTTTGGCACCCATTAAGATAGAAATTTCTAATATGTTTCAAAATGCTGCTAGAACGCCAAATCGCTCATATCTGACACCTTTTTATTTTTTGGACTTACGGTTACCGAGATAGCGATTAAAAATATTATTAAGAGGTCTTGTGTAACTTTGGCACCCATTAAGATAGAAATTTCTAATATGTTTCAAAATGCTGCTAGAACGCCAAATCGCTCATATCTGACACCTTTTTATTTTTGGATTTACGGTTACCGAGATAGCGATTAAAAATATTATTAAGAGGTCTTGTGTAACTTTGGCACCCATTAAGATAGAAATTTCTAATATGTTTCAAAATGCTGCTAGAACGCCAAATCGCTCATATCTGACACCTTTTTATTTTTTGGACTTACGGTTACCGAGATAGCGATTAAAAATATTATTAAGAGGTCTTGTGTAACTTTGGCACCCATTAAGATAGAAATTTCTAATATGTTTCAAAATGCTGCTAGAACGCCAAATCGCTCATATCTGACACCTTTTTATTTTTTGGACTTACGGTTACCGAGATAGCGATTAAAAATATTATTAAGAGGTCTTGTGTAACTTTGGCACCCATTAAGATAGAAATTTCTAATATGTTTCAAAATGCTGCTAGAACGCCAAATCGCTCATATCTGACACCTTTTTATTTTTTGGACTTACGGTTACCGAGATAGCGATTAAAAATATTATTAAGAGGTCTTGTGTAACTTTGGCACCCATTAAGATAGAAATTTCTAATATGTTTCAAAATGCTGCTAGAACGCCAAATCGCTCATATCTGACACCTTTTTATTTTTTGGACTTACGGTTACCGAGATAGCGATTAAAAATATTATTAAGAGGTCTTGTGTAACTTTGGCACCCATTAAGATAGAAATTTCTAATATGTTTCAAAATGCTGCTAGAACGCCAAATCGCTCATATCTGACACCTTTTTATTTTTTGGACTTACGGTTACCGAGATAGCGATTAAAAATATTATTAAGAGGTCTTGTGTAACTTTGGCACACATTAATATAGAAATTTCTAATATGTTTCAAAATGCTGCTAGAACGCCAAATCGCTCATATCTGACACCTTTTTATTTTTGGATTTACGGTTACCGAGATAGCGATTAAAAATATTATTAAGAGGTCTTGTGTAACTTTGGCACCCATTAAGATAGAAATTTCTAATATGTTTCAAAATGCTGCTAGAACGCCAAATCGCTCATATCTGACACCTTTTTATTTTTGGATTTACGGTTACCGAGATAGCGATTAAAAATATTATTAAGAGGTCTTGTGTAACTTTGGCACCCATTAAGATAGAAATTTCTAATATGTTTCAAAATGCTGCTAGAACGCCAAATCGCTCATATCTGACACCTTTTTATTTTTTGGACTTACGGTTACCGAGATAGCGATTAAAAATATTATTAAGAGGTCTTGTGTAACTTTGGCACCCATTAAGATAGAAATTTCTAATATGTTTCAAAATGCTGCTAGAACGCCAAATCGCTCATATCTGACACCTTTTTATTTTTTGGACTTACGGTTACCGAGATAGCGATTAAAAATATCATTAAGAGGTCTTGTGTAACTTTGGCACCCATTAAGATAGAAATTTCTAATATGTTTCAAAATGCTGCTAGAACGCCAAATCGCTCATATCTGACACCTTTTTATTTTTTGGACTTACGGTTACCGAGATAGCGATTAAAAATATTATTAAGAGGTCTTGTGTAACTTTGGCACCCATTAAGATAGAAATTTCTAATATGTTTCAAAATGCTGCTAGAACGCCAAATCGCTCATATCTGACACCTTTTTATTTTTTGGACTTACGGTTACCGAGATAGCGATTAAAAATATTATTAAGAGGTCTTGTGTAACTTTGGCACCCATTAAGATAGAAATTTCTAATATGTTTCAAAATGCTGCTAGAACGCCAAATCGCTCATATCTGACACCTTTTTATTTTTTGGACTTACGGTTACCGAGATAGCGATTAAAAATATTATTAAGAGGTCTTGTGTAACTTTGGCACCCATTAATATAGAAATTTCTAATATGTTTCAAAATGCTGCTAGAACGCCAAATCGCTCATATCTGACACCTTTTTATTTTTTGGACTTACGGTTACCGAGATAGCGATTAAAAATATTATTAAGAGGTCTTGTGTAACTTTGGCACCCATTAAGATAGAAATTTCTAATATGTTTCAAAATGCTTCTAGAACGCCAAATCGCTCATATCTGACACCTTTTTATTTTTTGGACTTACGGTTACCGAGATAGCGATTAAAAATATTATTAAGAGGTCTTGTGTAACTTTGGAACCCATTAAGATAGAAATTTCTAATATGTTTCAAAATGCTGCTAGAACACCAAATCGCTCATATCTGACACCTTTTTATTTTTTGGACTTACGGTTACCGAGATAGCGATTAAAAATATTATTAAGAGGTCTTGTGTAACTTTGGCACCCATTAAGATAGAAATTTCTAATATGTTTCAAAATGCTTCTAGAACGCCAAATCGCTCATATCTGACACCTTTTTATTTTTTGGACTTACGGTTACCGAGATAGCGATTAAAAATATTATTAAGAGGTCTTGTGTAACTTTGGAACCCATTAAGATAGAAATTTCTAATATGTTTCAAAATGCTGCTAGAACGCCAAATCGCTCATATCTGACACCTTTTTATTTTTTGGACTTACGGTTACCGAGATAGCGATTAAAAATATTATTAAGAGGTCTTGTGTAACTTTGGCACCCATTAAGATAGAAATTTCTAATATGTTTCAAAATGCTGCTAGAACGCCAAATCGCTCATATCTGACACCATTTTATTTTTTGGACTTACGGTTACCGAGATAGCGATTAAAAATATTATTGAGAGGTCTTGTGTAACTTTGGCACCCATTAAGATAGAAATTTCTAATATGTTTCAAAATGCTGCTAGAACGCCAAATCGCTCATATCTGACACCTTTTTATTTTTTGGACTTACGGTTACCGAGATAGCGATTAAAAATATTATTAAGAGGTCTTGTGTAACTTTGGCACCCATTAAGATAGAAATTTCTAATATGTTTCAAAATGCTGCTAGAACGCCAAATCGCTCATATCTGACACCTTTTTATTTTTTGGACTTACGGTTACCGAGATAGCGATTAAAAATATTATTAAGAGGTCTTGTGTAACTTTGGCACCCATTAATATAGAAATTTCTAATATGTTTCAAAATGCTGCTAGAACGCCAAATCGCTCATATCTGACACCTTTTTATTTTTGGATTTACGGTTACCGAGATAGCGATTAAAAATATTATTAAGAGGTCTTGTGTAACTTTGGCACCCATTAAGATAGAAATTTCTAATATGTTTCAAAATGCTGCTAGAACGCCAAATCGCTCATATCTGACACCTTTTTATTTTTGGATTTACGGTTACCGAGATAGCGATTAAAAATATTATTAAGAGGTCTTGTGTAACTTTGGCACCCATTAAGATAGAAATTTCTAATATGTTTCAAAATGCTGCTAGAACGCCAAATCGCTCATATCTGACACCTTTTTATTTTTTGGACTTACGGTTACCGAGATAGCGATTAAAAATATTATTAAGAGGTCTTGTGTAACTTTGGCACCCATTAAGATAGAAATTTCTAATATGTTTCAAAATGCTGCTAGAACGCCAAATCGCTCATATCTGACACCTTTTTATTTTTTGGACTTACGGTTACCGAGATAGCGATTAAAAATATTATTAAGAGGTCTTGTGTAACTTTGGCACCCATTAAGATAGAAATTTCTAATATGTTTCAAAATGCTGCTAGAACGCCAAATCGCTCATATCTGACACCTTTTTATTTTTTGGACTTACGGTTACCGAGATAGCGATTAAAAATATTATTAAGAGGTCTTGTGTAACTTTGGCACCCATTAAGATAGAAATTTCTAATATGTTTCAAAATGCTGCTAGAACGCCAAATCGCTCATATCTGACACCTTTTTATTTTTTGGACTTACGGTTACCGAGATAGCGATTAAAAATATTATTAAGAGGTCTTGTGTAACTTTGGCACCCATTAAGATAGAAATTTCTAATATGTTTCAAAATGCTGCTAGAACGCCAAATCGCTCATATCTGACACCTTTTTATTTTTTGGACTTACGGTTACCGAGATAGCGATTAAAAATATTATTAAGAGGTCTTGTGTAACTTTGGCACCCATTAATATAGAAATTTCTAATATGTTTCAAAATGCTGCTAGAACGCCAAATCGCTCATATCTGACACCTTTTTATTTTTTGGACTTACGGTTACCGAGATAGCGATTAAAAATATTATTAAGAGGTCTTGTGTAACTTTGGCACCCATTAAGATAGAAATTTCTAATATGTTTCAAAATGCTTCTAGAACGCCAAATCGCTCATATCTGACACCTTTTTATTTTTTGGACTTATGGTTACCGAGATAGCGATTAAAAATATTATTAAGAGGTCTTGTGTAACTTTGGAACCCATTAAGATAGAAATTTCTAATATGTTTCAAAATGCTGCTAGAACGCCAAATCGCTCATATCTGACACCTTTTTATTTTTTGGACTTACGGTTACCGAGATAGCGATTAAAAATATTATTAAGAGGTCTTGTGTAACTTTGGCACCCATTAAGATAGAAATTTCTAATATGTTTCAAAATGCTTCTAGAACGCCAAATCGCTCATATCTGACACCTTTTTATTTTTTGGACTTACGGTTACCGAGATAGCGATTAAAAATATTATTAAGAGGTCTTGTGTAACTTTGGAACCCATTAAGATAGAAATTTCTAATATGTTTCAAAATGCTGCTAGAACGCCAAATCGCTCATATCTGACACCTTTTTATTTTTTGGACTTACGGTTACCGAGATAGCGATTAAAAATATTATTAAGAGGTCTTGTGTAACTTTGGCACCCATTAAGATAGAAATTTCTAATATGTTTCAAAATGCTGCTAGAACGCCAAATCGCTCATATCTGACACCATTTTATTTTTTGGACTTACGGTTACCGAGATAGCGATTAAAAATATTATTGAGAGGTCTTGTGTAACTTTGGCACCCATTAAGATAGAAATTTCTAATATGTTTCAAAATGCTGCTAGAACGCCAAATCGCTCATATCTGACACCTTTTTATTTTTTGGACTTACGGTTACCGAGATAGCGATTAAAAATATTATTAAGAGGTCTTGTGTAACTTTGGCACCCATTAAGATAGAAATTTCTAATATGTTTCAAAATGCTGCTAGAACGCCAAATCGCTCATATCTGACACCTTTTTATTTTTGGATTTACGGTTACCGAGATAGCGATTAAAAATATTATTAAGAGGTCTTGTGTAACTTTGGCACCCATTAAGATAGAAATTTCTAATATGTTTCAAAATGCTGCTAGAACGCCAAATCGCTCATATCTGACACCTTTTTATTTTTTGGACTTACGGTTACCGAGATAGCGATTAAAAATATTATTAAGAGGTCTTGTGTAACTTTGGCACCCATTAAGATAGAAATTTCTAATATGTTTCAAAATGCTGCTAGAACGCCAAATCGCTCATATCTGACACCTTTTTATTTTTTGGACTTACGGTTACCGAGATAGCGATTAAAAATATTATTAAGAGGTCTTGTGTAACTTTGGCACCCGTTAAGATAGAAATTTCTAATATGTTTCAAAATGCTGCTAGAACGCCAAATCGCTCATATCTGACACCTTTTTATTTTTTGGACTTACGGTTACCGAGATAGCGATTAAAAATATTATTAAGAGGTCTTGTGTAACTTTGGCACCCGTTAAGATAGAAATTTCTAATATGTTTCAAAATGCTGCTAGAACGCCAAATCGCTCATATCTGACACCTTTTTATTTTTTGGACTTACGGTTACCGAGATAGCGATTAAAAATATTATTAAGAGGTCTTGTGTAACTTTGGCACCCCTTAAGATAGAAATTTCTAATATGATTCAAAATGCTGCTAGAACGCCAAATCGCTCATATCTGACACCTTTTTATTTTTTGGACTTACGGTTACCGAGATAGCGATTAAAAATATTATTAAGAGGTCTTGTGTAACTTTGGCACCCGTTAAGATAGAAATTTCTAATATGTTTCAAAATGCTGCTAGAACGCCAAATCGCTCATATCTGACACCTTTTTATTTTTTGGACTTACGGTTACCGAGATAGCGATTAAAAATATTATTAAGAGGTCTTGTGTAACTTTGGCACCCCTTAAGATAGAAATTTCTAATATGTTTCAAAATGCTGCTAGAACGCCAAATCGCTCATATCTGACACCTTTTTATTTTTTGGACTTACGGTTACCGAGATAGCGATTAAAAATATTATTAAGAGGTCTTGTGTAACTTTGGCACCCGTTAAGATAGAAATTTCTAATATGTTTCAAAATGCTGCTAGAACGCCAAATCGCTCATATCTGACACCTTTTTATTTTTTGGACTTACGGTTACCGAGATAGCGATTAAAAATATTATTAAGAGGTCTTGTGTAACTTTGGCACCCGTTAAGATAGAAATTTCTAATATGTTTCAAAATGCTGCTAGAACGCTAAATCGCTCATATCTGACACCTTTTTATTTTTTGGACTTACGGTTACCGAGATAGCGATTAAAAATATTATTAAGAGGTATTGTGTAACTTTGGCACCCATTAAGATAGAAATTTCTAATATGTTTCAAAATGCTGCTAGAACGCCAAATCGCTCATATCTGACACCTTTTTATTTTTTGGACTTACGGTTACCGAGATAGCGATTAAAAATATTATTAAGAGGTCTTGTGTAACTTTGGCACCCATTAACATAGATATTTCTAATATGATTCAAAATGCTGCTAGAACGCCAAATCGCTCATATCTGACACCTTTTTATTTTTTGGACTTACGGTTACCGAGATAGCGATTAAAAATATTATTAAGAGGTCTTGTGTAACTTTGGCACCCGTTAAGATAGAAATTTCTAATATGTTTCAAAATGCTGCTAGAACGCCAAGTCGCTCATATCTGACACCTTTTTATTTTTTGGACTTACGGTTACCGAGATAGCGGTTAAAAATATTATTAAGAGGTCTTGTGTAACTTTGGCACCCGTTAAGATAGAAATTTCTAATATGTTTCAAAATGCTGCTAGAACGCTAAATCGCTCATATCTGACACCTTTTTATTTTTTGGACTTACGGTTACCGAGATAGCGATTAAAAATATTATTAAGAGGTCTTGTGTAACTTTGGCACCCGTTAAGATAGAAACTTCTAATATGTTTCAAAATGCTGCTAGAACGCCAAATCGCTCATATCTGACACCTTCTTATTTTTTGGACTTACGGTTACCGAGATAGCGATTAAAAATATTATTAAGAGGTCTTGTGTAACTTTGGCACCCGTTAAGATAGAAATTTCTAATATGTTTCAAAATGCTGCTAGAACGCCAAATCGCTCATATCTGACACCTTTTTATTTTTTGGACTTACGGTTACCGAGATAGCGATTAAAAATATTATTAAGAGGTCTTGTGTAACTTTGGCACCCATTAACATAGATATTTCTAATATGATTCAAAATGCTGCTAGAACGCCAAATCGCTCATATCTGACACCTTTTTATTTTTTGGACTTACGGTTACCGAGATAGCGATTAAAAATATTATTAAGAGGTATTGTGTAACTTTGGCACCCATTAAGATAGAAATTTCTAATATGATTCAAAATGCTGCTAGAACGCCAAATCGCTCATATCTGACACCTTTTTATTTTTTGGACTTACGGTTACCGAGATAGCGATTAAAAATATTATTAAGAGGTCTTGTGTAACTTTGGCACCCATTAAGATAGAAATTTCTAATATGTTTCAAAATGCTGCTAGAACGCCAAATCGCTCATATCTGACACCTTTTTATTTTTTGGACTTACGGTTACCGAGATAGCGATTAAAAATATTATTAAGAGGTCTTGTGTAACTTTGGCACCCATTAAGATAGAAATTTCTAATATGTTTCAAAATGCTGCTAGAACGCCAAATCGCTCATATCTGACACCTTTTTATTTTTTGGACATACGGTTACCGAGATAGCGATTAAAAATATTATTAAGAGGTCTTGTGTAACTTTGGCACCCGTTAAGATAGAAATTTCTAATATGTTTCAAAATGCTGCTAGAACGCCAAGTCGCTCATATCTGACACCTTTTTATTTTTTGGACTTACGGTTACCGAGATAGCGGTTAAAAATATTATTAAGAGGTCTTGTGTAACTTTGGCACCCGTTAAGATAGAAATTTCTAATATGTTTCAAAATGCTGCTAGAACGCTAAATCGCTCATATCTGACACCTTTTTATTTTTTGGACTTACGGTTACCGAGATAGCGATTAAAAATATTATTAAGAGGTCTTGTGTAACTTTGGCACCCGTTAAGATAGAAACTTCTAATATGTTTCAAAATGCTGCTAGAACGCAAAATCGCTCATATCTGACACCTTTTTATTTTTTGGACTTACGGTTACCGAGATAGCGATTAAAAATATTATTAAGAGGTCTTGTGTAACTTTGGCACCCGTTAAGATAGAAATTTCTAATATGTTCCAAAATGGTGCTAGAACGCCAAATCGCTCATATCTGACACCTTTTTATTTTTTGGACTTACGGTTACCGAGATAGCGATTAAAAATATTATTAAGAGGTCTTGTGTAACTTTGGCACCCATTAAGATAGAAATTTCTAATATGTTTCAAAATGCTGCTAGAATGCCAAATCGCTCATATCTGACACCTTTTTATTTTTTGGACTTACGGTTACCGAGATAGCGATTAAAAATATTATTAAGAGGTCTTGTGTAACTTTGGCACCCATTAAGATAGAAATTTCTAATATGTTTCAAAATGCTGCTAGAATGCCAAATCGCTCATATCTGACACCTTTTTATTTTTTGGACTTACGGTTACCGAGATAGCGATTAAAAATATTATTAAGAGGTCTTGTGTAACTTTGGCACCCATTAAGATAGAAATTTCTAATATGTTTCAAAATGATGCTAGAATGCTAAATCGCTCATATCTGACACCTTTTTATTTTTTGGACTTACGGTTACCGAGATAGCGATTAAAAATATTATTAAGAGGTCTTGTGTAACTTTGGCACCCGTTAAGATAGAAATTTCTAATATGTTTCAAAATGCTGCTAGAACGCCAAATCGCTCATATCTGACACCTTTTTATTTTTTGGACTTACGGTTACCGAGATAGCGATTAAAAATATTATTAAGAGGTCTTGTGTAACTTTGGCACCCGTTAAGATAGAAATTTCTAATATGTTTCAAAATGCTGCTAGAACGCCAAATCGCTCATATCTGACACCTTTTTATTTTTTGGACTTACGGTTACCGAGATAGCGATTAAAAATATTATTAAGAGGTCTTGTGTAACTTTGGCACCCGTTAAGATAGAAATTTCTAATATGTTTCAAAATGCTGCTAGAACGCCAAATCGCTCATATCTGACACCTTTTTATTTTTTGGACTTACGGTTACCGAGGTAGCGATTAAAAATATTATTAAGAGGTCTTGTGTAACTTTGGCACCCGTTAAGATAGAAATTTCTAATATGTTTCAAAATGCTGCTAGAACGCCAAATCGCTCATATCTGACACCTTTTTATTTTTTGGACTTACGGTTACCGAGATAGCGATTAAAAATATTATTAAGAGGTCTTGTGTAACTTTGGCACCCGTTAAGATAGAAATTTCTAATATGTTTCAAAATGCTGCTAGAACGCCAAATCGCTCATATCTGACACCTTTTTATTTTTTGGACTTACGGTTACCGAGATAGCGATTAAAAATATTATTAAGAGGTCTTGTGTAACTTTGGCACCCGTTAAGATAGAAATTTCTAATATGTTTCAAAATGCTGCTAGAACGCCAAATCGCTCATATCTGACACCTTTTTATTTTTTGGACTTACGGTTACCGAGATAGCGATTAAAAATATTATTAAGAGGTCTTGTGTAACTTTGGCACCCGTTAAGATAGAAATTTCTAATATGTTTCAAAATGCTGCTAGAACGCCAAATCGCTCATATCTGACACCTTTTTATTTTTTGGACTTACGGTTACCGAGATAGCGATTAAAAATATTATTAAGAGGTCTTGTGTAACTTTGGCACCCCTTAAGATAGAAATTTCTAATATGATTCAAAATGCTGCTAGAACGCCAAATCGCTCATATCTGACACCTTTTTATTTTTTGGACTTACGGTTACCGAGATAGCGATTAAAAATATTATTAAGAGGTCTTGTGTAACTTTGGCACCCGTTAAGATAGAAATTTCTAATATGTTTCAAAATGCTGCTAGAACGCCAAATCGCTCATATCTGACACCTTTTTATTTTTTGGACTTACGGTTACCGAGATAGCGATTAAAAATATTATTAAGAGGTCTTGTGTAACTTTGGCACCCGTTAAGATAGAAATTTCTAATATGTTTCAAAATGCTGCTAGAACGCCAAATCGCTCATATCTGACACCTTTTTATTTTTTGGACTTACGGTTACCGAGATAGCGATTAAAAATATTATTAAGAGGTCTTGTGTAACTTTGGCACCCGTTAAGATAGAAATTTCTAATATGTTTCAAAATGCTGCTAGAACGCCAAATCGCTCATATCTGACACCTTTTTATTTTTTGGACTTACGGTTACCGAGATAGCGATTAAAAATATTATTAAGAGGTCTTGTGTAACTTTGGCACCCGTTAAGATAGAAATTTCTAATATGTTTCAAAATGCTGCTAGAACGCCAAATCGCTCATATCTGACACCTTTTTATTTTTTGGACTTACGGTTACCGAGATAGCGATTAAAAATATTATTAAGAGGTCTTGTGTAACTTTGGCACCCCTTAAGATAGAAATTTCTAATATGTTTCAAAATGCTGCTAGAACGCCAAATCGCTCATATCTGACACCTTTTTATTTTTTGGACTTACGGTTACCGAGATAGCGATTAAAAATATTATTAAGAGGTCTTGTGTAACTTTGGCACCCGTTAAGATAGAAATTTCTAATATGTTTCAAAATGCTGCTAGAACGCCAAATCGCTCATATCTGACACCTTTTTATTTTTTGGACTTACGGTTACCGAGATAGCGATTAAAAATATTATTAAGAGGTCTTGTGTAACTTTGGCACCCGTTAAGATAGAAATTTCTAATATGTTTCAAAATGCTGCTAGAACGCCAAGTCGCTCATATCTGACACCTTTTTATTTTTTGGACTTACGGTTACCGAGATAGCGGTTAAAAATATTATTAAGAGGTCTTGTGTAACTTTGGCACCCGTTAAGATAGAAATTTCTAATATGTTTCAAAATGCTGCTAGAACGCCAAATCGCTCATATCTGACACCTATTTATTTTTTGGACTTACGGTTACCGAGATAGCGATTAAAAATATTATTAAGAGGTCTTGTGTAACTTTGGCACCCGTTAAGATAGAAATTTCTAATATGTTTCAAAATGCTGCTAGAACGCCAAATCGCTCATATCTGACACCTATTTATTTTTTGGACTTACGGTTACCGAGATAGCGATTAAAAATATTATTAAGAGGTCTTGTGTAACTTTGGCACCCGTTAAGATAGAAATTTCTAATATGTTTCAAAATGCTGCTAGAACGCTAAATCGCTCATATCTGACACCTTTTTATTTTTTGGACTTACGGTTACCGAGATAGCGATTAAAAATATTATTAAGAGGTCTTGTGTAACTTTGGCACCCGTTAAGATAGAAACTTCTAATATGTTTCAAAATGCTGCTAGAACGCCAAATCGCTCATATCTGACACTTTCTTATTTTTTGGACTTACGGTTACCGAGATAGCGATTAAAAATATTATTAAGAGGTCTTGTGTAACTTTGGCACCCGTTAAGATAGAAATTTCTAATATGTTTCAAAATGCTGCTAGAACGCCAAATCGCTCATATCTGACACCTTTTTATTTTTTGGACTTACGGTTACCGAGATAGCGATTAAAAATATTATTAAGAGGTCTTGTGTAACTTTGGCACCCATTAACATAGATATTTCTAATATGATTCAAAATGCTGCTAGAACGCCAAATCGCTCATATCTGACACCTTTTTATTTTTTGGACTTACGGTTACCGAGATAGCGATTAAAAATATTATTAAGAGGTATTGTGTAACTTTGGCACCCATTAAGATAGAAATTTCTAATATGATTCAAAATGCTGCTAGAACGCCAAATCGCTCATATCTGACACCTTTTTATTTTTTGGACTTACGGTTACCGAGATAGCGATTAAAAATATTATTAAGAGGTCTTGTGTAACTTTGGCACCCATTAAGATAGAAATTTCTAATATGTTTCAAAATGCTGCTAGAACGCCAAATCGCTCATATCTGACACCTTTTTATTTTTTGGACTTACGGTTACCGAGATAGCGATTAAAAATATTATTAAGAGGTCTTGTGTAACTTTAGCACCCATTAAGATAGAAATTTCTAATATGTTTCAAAATGCTGCTAGAACGCCAAATCGCTCATATCTGACACCTTTTTATTTTTTGGACTTACGGTTACCGAGATAGCGATTAAAAATATTATTAAGAGGTCTTGTGTAACTTTGGCACCCGTTAAGATAGAAATTTCTAATATGTTTCAAAATGCTGCTAGAACGCCAAGTCGCTCATATCTGACACCTTTTTATTTTTTGGACTTACGGTTACCGAGATAGCGGTTAAAAATATTATTAAGAGGTCTTGTGTAACTTTGGCACCCGTTAAGATAGAAATTTCTAATATGTTTCAAAATGCTGCTAGAACGCTAAATCGCTCATATCTGACACCTTTTTATTTTTTGGACTTACGGTTACCGAGATAGCGATTAAAAATATTATTAAGAGGTCTTGTGTAACTTTGGCACCCGTTAAGATAGAAACTTCTAATATGTTTCAAAATGCTGCTAGAACGCCAAATCGCTCATATCTGACACCTTCTTATTTTTTGGACTTACGGTTACCGAGATAGCGATTAAAAATATTATTAAGAGGTCTTGTGTAACTTTGGCACCCGTTAAGATAGAAATTTCTAATATGTTTCAAAATGCTGCTAGAACGCCAAATCGCTCATATCTGACACCTTTTTATTTTTTGGACTTACGGTTACCGAGATAGCGATTAAAAATATTATTAAGAGGTCTTGTGTAACTTTGGCACCCATTAACATAGATATTTCTAATATGATTCAAAATGCTGCTAGAACGCCAAATCGCTCATATCTGACACCTTTTTATTTTTTGGACTTACGGTTACCGAGATAGCGATTAAAAATATTATTAAGAGGTATTGTGTAACTTTGGCACCCATTAAGATAGAAATTTCTAATATGATTCAAAATGCTGCTAGAACGCCAAATCGCTCATATCTGACACCTTTTTATTTTTTGGACTTACGGTTACCGAGATAGCGATTAAAAATATTATTAAGAGGTCTTGTGTAACTTTGGCACCCATTAAGATAGAAATTTCTAATATGTTTCAAAATGCTGCTAGAACGCCAAATCGCTCATATCTGACACCTTTTTATTTTTTGGACTTACGGTTACCGAGATAGCGATTAAAAATATTATTAAGAGGTCTTGTGTAACTTTGGCACCCATTAAGATAGAAATTTCTAATATGTTTCAAAATGCTGCTAGAACGCCAAATCGCTCATATCTGACACCTTTTTATTTTTTGGACATACGGTTACCGAGATAGCGATTAAAAATATTATTAAGAGGTCTTGTGTAACTTTGGCACCCGTTAAGATAGAAATTTCTAATATGTTTCAAAATGCTGCTAGAACGCCAAGTCGCTCATATCTGACACCTTTTTATTTTTTGGACTTACGGTTACCGAGATAGCGGTTAAAAATATTATTAAGAGGTCTTGTGTAACTTTGGCACCCGTTAAGATAGAAATTTCTAATATGTTTCAAAATGCTGCTAGAACGCTAAATCGCTCATATCTGACACCTTTTTATTTTTTGGACTTACGGTTACCGAGATAGCGATTAAAAATATTATTAAGAGGTCTTGTGTAACTTTGGCACCCGTTAAGATAGAAACTTCTAATATGTTTCAAAATGCTGCTAGAACGCAAAATCGCTCATATCTGACACCTTTTTATTTTTTGGACTTACGGTTACCGAGATAGCGATTAAAAATATTATTAAGAGGTCTTGTGTAACTTTGGCACCCGTTAAGATAGAAATTTCTAATATGTTCCAAAATGGTGCTAGAACGCCAAATCGCTCATATCTGACACCTTTTTATTTTTTGGACTTACGGTTACCGAGATAGCGATTAAAAATATTATTAAGAGGTCTTGTGTAACTTTGGCACCCATTAAGATAGAAATTTCTAATATGTTTCAAAATGCTGCTAGAATGCCAAATCGCTCATATCTGACACCTTTTTATTTTTTGGACTTACGGTTACCGAGATAGCGATTAAAAATATTATTAAGAGGTCTTGTGTAACTTTGGCACCCATTAAGATAGAAATTTCTAATATGTTTCAAAATGCTGCTAGAATGCCAAATCGCTCATATCTGACACCTTTTTATTTTTTGGACTTACGGTTACCGAGATAGCGATTAAAAATATTATTAAGAGGTCTTGTGTAACTTTGGCACCCATTAAGATAGAAATTTCTAATATGTTTCAAAATGCTGCTAGAATGCTAAATCGCTCATATCTGACACCTTTTTATTTTTTGGACTTACGGTTACCGAGATAGCGATTAAAAATATTATTAAGAGGTCTTGTGTAACTTTGGCACCCGTTAAGATAGAAATTTCTAATATGTTTCAAAATGCTGCTAGAACGCCAAATCGCTCATATCTGACACCTTTTTATTTTTTGGACTTACGGTTACCGAGATAGCGATTAAAAATATTATTAAGAGGTCTTGTGTAACTTTGGCACCCGTTAAGATAGAAATTTCTAATATGTTTCAAAATGCTGCTAGAACGCCAAATCGCTCATATCTGACACCTTTTTATTTTTTGGACTTACGGTTACCGAGATAGCGATTAAAAATATTATTAAGAGGTCTTGTGTAACTTTGGCACCCGTTAAGATAGAAATTTCTAATATGTTTCAAAATGCTGCTAGAACGCCAAATCGCTCATATCTGACACCTTTTTATTTTTTGGACTTACGGTTACCGAGATAGCGATTAAAAATATTATTAAGAGGTCTTGTGTAACTTTGGCACCCGTTAAGATAGAAATTTCTAATATGTTTCAAAATGCTGCTAGAACGCCAAATCGCTCATATCTGACACCTTTTTATTTTTTGGACTTACGGTTACCGAGATAGCGATTAAAAATATTATTAAGAGGTCTTGTGTAACTTTGGCACCCGTTAAGATAGAAATTTCTAATATGTTTCAAAATGCTGCTAGAATGCCAAATCGCTCATATCTGACACCTTTTTATTTTTTGGACTTACGGTTACCGAGATAGCGATTAAAAATATTATTAAGAGGTCTTGTGTAACTTTGGCACCCATTAAGATAGAAATTTCTAATATGTTTCAAAATGCTGCTAGAATGCCAAATCGCTCATATCTGACACCTTTTTATTTTTTGGACTTACGGTTACCGAGATAGCGATTAAAAATATTATTAAGAGGTCTTGTGTAACTTTGGCACCCATTAAGATAGAAATTTCTAATATGTTTCAAAATGCTGCTAGAATGCCAAATCGCTCATATCTGACACCTTTTTATTTTTTGGACTTACGGTTACCGAGATAGCGATTAAAAATATTATTAAGAGGTCTTGTGTAACTTTGGCACCCATTAAGATAGAAATTTCTAATATGTTTCAAAATGCTGCTAGAATGCTAAATCGCTCATATCTGACACCTTTTTATTTTTTGGACTTACGGTTACCGAGATAGCGATTAAAAATATTATTAAGAGGTCTTGTGTAACTTTGGCACCCGTTAAGATAGAAATTTCTAATATGTTTCAAAATGCTGCTAGAACGCCAAATCGCTCATATCTGACACCTTTTTATTTTTTGGACTTACGGTTACCGAGATAGCGATTAAAAATATTATTAAGAGGTCTTGTGTAACTTTGGCACCCGTTAAGATAGAAATTTCTAATATGTTTCAAAATGCTGCTAGAACGCCAAATCGCTCATATCTGACACCTTTTTATTTTTTGGACTTACGGTTACCGAGATAGCGATTAAAAATATTATTAAGAGGTCTTGTGTAACTTTGGCACCCGTTAAGATAGAAATTTCTAATATGTTTCAAAATGCTGCTAGAACGCCAAATCGCTCATATCTGACACCTTTTTATTTTTTGGACTTACGGTTACCGAGATAGCGATTAAAAATATTATTAAGAGGTCTTGTGTAACTTTGGCACCCGTTAAGATAGAAATTTCTAATATGTTTCAAAATGCTGCTAGAACGCCAAATCGCTCATATCTGACACCTTTTTATTTTTTGGACTTACGGTTACCGAGATAGCGATTAAAAATATTATTAAGAGGTCTTGTGTAACTTTGGCACCCGTTAAGATAGAAATTTCTAATATGTTTCAAAATGCTGCTAGAACGCCAAATCGCTCATATCTGACACCTTTTTATTTTTTGGACTTACGGTTACCGAGATAGCGATTAAAAATATTATTAAGAGGTCCTGTGTAACTTTGGCACCCGTTAAGATAGAAATTTCTAATATGTTTCAAAATGCTGCTAGAACGCCAAATCGCTCATATCTGACACCTTTTTATTTTTTGGACTTACGGTTACCGAGATAGCGATTAAAAATATTATTAAGAGGTCTTGTGTAACTTTGGCACCCGTTAAGATAGAAATTTCTAATATGTTTCAAAATGCTGCTAGAACGCCAAATCGCTCATATCTGACACCTTTTTATTTTTTGGACTTACGGTTACCGAGATAGCGATTAAAAATATTATTAAGAGGTCTTGTGTAACTTTGGCACCCGTTAAGATAGAAATTTCTAATATGTTTCAAAATGCTGCTAGAACGCCAAATCGCTCATATCTGACACCTTTTTATTTTTTGGACTTACGGTTACCGAGATAGCGATTAAAAATATTATTAAGAGGTCTTGTGTAAATTTGGCACCCGTTAAGATAGAAATTTCTAATATGTTTCAAAATGCTGCTAGAACGCCAAATCGCTCATATCTGACACCTTTTTATTTTTTGGACTTACGGTTACCGAAATAGCGATTAAAAATATTATTAAGAGGTCTTGTGTAACTTTGGCACCCGTTAAGATAGAAATTTCTAATATGTTTCAAAATGCTGCTAGAACGCCAAATCGCTCATATCTGACACCTTTTTATTTTTTGGACTTACGGTTACCGAGATAGCGATTAAAAATATTATTAAGAGGTCCTGTGTAACTTTGGCACCCGTTAAGATAGAAATTTCTAATATGTTTCAAAATGCTGCTAGAACGCCAAATCGCTCATATCTGACACCTTTTTATTTTTTGGACTTACGGTTACCGAGATAGCGATTAAAAGTATTATTAAGAGGTCTTGTGTAACTTTGGCACCCGTTAAGATAGAAATTTCTAATATGTTTCAAAATGCTGCTAGAACGCCAAATCGCTCATATCTGACACCTTTTTATTTTTTGGACTTACGGTTACCGAGATAGCGATTAAAAATATTATTAAGAGGTCTTGTGTAACTTTGGCACCCGTTAAGATAGAAATTTCTAATATGTTTCAAAATGCTGCTAGAACGCCAAATCGCTCATATCTGACACCTTTTTATTTTTTGGACTTACGGTTACCGAGATAGCGATTAAAAATATTATTAAGAGGTCTTGTGTAACTTTGGCACCCGTTAAGATAGAAATTTCTAATATGTTTCAAAATGCTGCTAGAACGCCAAATCGCTCATATCTGACACCTTTTTATTTTTTGGACTTACGGTTACCGAGATAGCGATTAAAAATATTATTAAGAGGTCTTGTGTAACTTTGGCACCCGTTAAGATAGAAATTTCTAATATGTTTCAAAATGCTGCTAGAACGCCAAATCGCTCATATCTGACACCTTTTTATTTTTTGGACTTACGGTTACCGAGATAGCGATTAAAAATATTATTAAGAGGTCTTGTGTAACTTTGGCACCCGTTAAGATAGAAATTTCTAATATGTTTCAAAATGCTGCTAGAACGCCAAATCGCTCATATCTGACACCTTTTTATTTTTGGACTTACGGTTACCGAGATAGCGATTAAAAATATTATTAAGAGGTCTTGTGTAACATTGGCACCCGTTAAGATAGAAATTTCTAATATGTTTCAAAATGCTGCTAGAACGCCAAATCGCTCATATCTGACACCTTTTTATTTTTTTGGACTTACGGCTACCGAGATAGCGGTTAAAAATATTATTAAGAGGTCTTGTGTAACTTTGGCACCCGTTAAGATAGAAATTTCTAATATGTTTCAAAATGCTGCTAGAACGCCAAATCGCTCATATCTGACACCTTTTTATTTTTTGGACTTACGGTTACCGAGATAGCGATTAAAAATATTATTAAGAGGTCTTGTGTAGCTTTGGCACCCGTTAAGATAGAAATTTCTAATATGTTTCAAAATGCTGCTAGAACGCCAAATCGCTCATATCTGACACCTTTTTATTTTTTGGACTTACGGTTACCGAGATAGCGATTAAAAATATTATTAAGAGGTCTTGTGTAACTTTGGCACCCGTTAAGATAGAAATTTCTAATATGTTTCAAAATGCTGCTAGAACGCCAAATCGCTCATATCTGACACCTTTTTATTTTTTGGACTTACGGTTACCGAGATAGCGATTAAAAATATTATTAAGAGGTCTTGTGTAACTTTGGCACCCGTTAAGATAGAAATTTCTAATATGTTTCAAAATGCTGCTAGAACGCCAAATCGCTCATATCTGACACCTTTTTATTTTTTGGACTTACGGTTACCGAGATAGCGATTAAAAATATTATTAAGAGGTCCTTGTGTAACTTTGACACCCGTTAAGATAGAAATTTCTAATATGTTTCAAATGCTGCTAGAACGCCAAATCGCTCATATCTGACACCTTTTTATTTTTTGGACTTACGGTTACCGAGATAGCGATTAAAAATATTATTAAGAGGTCTTGTGTAACTTTGGCACCCGTTAAGATAGAAATTTCTAATATGTTTCAAAATGCTGCTAGAACGCCAAATCGCTCATATCTGACACCTTTTTATTTTTTGGACTTACGGTTACCGAGATAGCGATTAAAAATATTATTAAGAGGTCTTGTGTAACTTTGGCACCCGTTAAGATAGAAATTTCTAATATGTTTCAAAATGCTGCTAGAACGCCAAATCGCTCATATCTGACACCTTTTTATTTTTTGGACTTACGGTTACCGAGATAGCGATTAAAAATATTATTAAGAGGTCTTGTGTAACTTTGGCACCCGTTAAGATAGAAATTTCTAATATGTTTCAAAATGCTGCTAGAACGCCAAATCGCTCATATCTGACACCTTTTTATTTTTTGGACTTACGGTTACCGAGATAGCGATTAAAAATATTATTAAGAGGTCTTGTGTAACTTTGGCACCCGTTAAGATAGAAATTTCTAATATGTTTCAAAATGCTGCTAGAACGCCAAATCGCTCATATCTGACACCTTTTTATTTTTTGGACTTACGGTTACCGAGATAGCGATTAAAAATATTATTAAGAGGTCTTGTGTAACATTGGCACCCGTTAAGATAGAAATTTCTAATATGTTTCAAAATGCTGCTAGAACGCCAAATCGCTCATATCTGACACCTTTTTATTTTTTGGACTTACGGCTACCGAGATAGCGATTAAAAATATTATTAAGAGGTCTCTTGTAACTTTGGCACCCGTTAAGATAGAAATTTCTAATATGTTTCAAAATGCTGCTAGAACGCCAAATCGCTCATATCTGACACCTTTTTATTTTTTGGACTTACGGTTACCGAGATAGCGATTAAAAATATTATTAAGAGGTCTTGTGTAACTTTGGCACCCGTTAAGATAGAAATTTCTAATATGTTTCAAAATGCTGCTAGAACGCCAAATCGCTCATATCTGACACCTTTTTATTTTTTGGACTTACGGTTACCGAGATAGCGATTAAAAATATTATTAAGAGGTCTTGTGTAACTTTGGCACCCGTTAAGATAGAAATTTCTAATATGTTTCAAAATGCTGCTAGAACGCCAAGTCGCTCATATCTGACACCTTTTTATTTTTTGGACTTACGGTTACCGAGATAGCGATTAAAAATATTATTAAGAGGTCTTGTGTAACTTTGGCACCCGTTAAGATAGAAATTTCTAATATGTTTCAAAATGCTGCTAGAACGCCAAATCGCTCATATCTGACACCTTTTTATTTTTTGGACTTACGGTTACCGAGATAGCGATTAAAAATATTATTAAGAGGTCTTGTGTAACTTTGGCACCCGTTAAGATAGAAATTTCTAATATGTTTCAAAATGCTGCTAGAACGCCAAATCGCTCATATCTGACACCTTTTTATTTTTTGGACTTACGGTTACCGAGATAGCGATTAAAAATATTATTAAGAGGTCTTGTGTAACTTTGGCACCCGTTAAGATAGAAATTTCTAATATGTTTCAAAATGCTGCTAGAACGCCAAATCGCTCATATCTGACACCTTTTTATTTTTTGGACTTACGGTTACCGAGATAGCGATTAAAAATATTATTAAGAGGTCTGTGTAACTTTGGCACCCGTTAATATAGAAATTTCTAATATGTTTCAAAATGCTGCTAGAACGCCAAATCGCTCATATCTGACACCTTTTTATTTTTTGGACTTACGGTTACCGAGATAGCGATTAAAAATATTATTAAGAGGTCTTGTGTAACTTTGGCACCCGTTAAGATAGAAATTTCTAATATGTTTCAAAATGCTGCTAGAACGCCAAATCGCTCATATCTGACACCTTTTTATTTTTTGGACTTACGGTTACCGAGATAGCGATTAAAAATATTATTAAGAGGTCTTGTGTAACTTTGGCACCCGTTAAGATAGAAATTTCTAATATGTTTCAAAATGCTGCTAGAACGCCAAATCGCTCATATCTGACACCTTTTTATTTTTTGGACTTACGGTTACCGAGATAGCGATTAAAAATATTATTAAGAGGTCTTGTGTAACTTTGGCACCCGTTAAGATAGAAATTTCTAATATGTTTCAAAATGCTGCTAGAACGCCAAATCGCTCATATCTGACACCTTTTTATTTTTTGGACTTACGGTTACCGAGATAGCGATTAAAAATATTATTAAGAGGTCTTGTGTAACTTTGGCACCCGTTAAGATAGAAATTTCTAATATGTTTCAAAATGCTGCTAGAACGCCAAATCGCTCATATCTGACACCTTTTTATTTTTTGGACTTACGGTTACCGAGATAGCGATTAAAAATATTATTAAGAGGTCTTGTGTAACTTTGGCACCCGTTAAGATAGAAATTTCTAATATGTTTCAAAATGCTGCTAGAACGCCAAATCGCTCATATCTGACACCTTTTTATTTTTTGGACTTACGGTTACCGAGATAGCGATTAAAAATATTATTAAGATGTCTTGTGTAACTTTGGCACCCGTTAAGATAGAAATTTCTAATATGTTTCAAAATGCTGCTAGAACGCCAAATCGCTCATATCTGACACCTTTTTATTTTTTGGACTTACGGTTACCGAGATAGCGATTAAAAATATTATTAAGAGGTCTTGTGTAACTTTGGCACCCGTTAAGATAGAAATTTCTAATATGTTTCAAAATGCTGCTAGAACGCCAAATCGCTCATATCTGACACCTTTTTATTTTTTGGACTTACGGTTACCGAGATAGCGATTAAAAATATTATTAAGAGGTCTTGTGTAACTTTGGCACCCGTTAAGATAGAAATTTCTAATATGTTTCAAAATGCTGCTAGAACGCCAAATCGCTCATATCTGACACCTTTTTATTTTTTGGACTTACGGCTTACCGAGATAGCGATTAAAAATATTATTAAGAGGTCTCTTGTAACTTTGGCACCCGTTAAGATAGAAATTTCTAATATGTTTCAAAATGCTGCTAGAACGCCAAATCGCTCATATCTGACACCTTTTTATTTTTTGGACTTACGGTTACCGAGATAGCGATTAAAAATATTATTAAGAGGTCTTGTGTAACTTTGGCACCCGTTAAGATAGAAATTTCTAATATGTTTCAAAATGCTGCTAGAACGCCAAATCGCTCATATCTGACACCTTTTTATTTTTTGGACTTACGGGTTACCGAGATAGCGATTAAAAATATTATTAAGAGGTCTTGTGTAACTTTGGCACCCGTTAAGATAGAAATTTCTAATATGTTTCAAAATGCTGCTAGAACGCCAAATCGCTCATATCTGACACCTTTTTATTTTTTGGACTTACGGTTACCGAGATAGCGATTAAAAATATTATTAAGAGGTCTTGTGTAACTTTGGCACCCGTTAAGATAGAAATTTCTAATATGTTTCAAAATGCTGCTAGAACGCCAAATCGCTCATATCTGACACCTTTTTATTTTTTGGACTTACGGTTACCGAGATAGCGATTAAAAATATTATTAAGAGGTCTTGTGTAACTTTGGCACCCGTTAAGATAGAAATTTCTAATATGTTTCAAAATGCTGCTAGAACGCCAAATCGCTCATATCTGACACCTTTTTATTTTTTGGACTTACGGTTACCGAGATAGCGATTAAAAATATTATTAAGAGGTCTTGTGTAACTTTGGCACCCGTTAAGATAGAAATTTCTAATATGTTTCAAAATGCTGCTAGAACGCCAAATCGCTCATATCTGACACCTTTTTATTTTTTGGACTTACGGTTACCGAGATAGCGATTAAAAATATTATTAAGAGGTCTTGTGTAACTTTGGCACCCGTTAAGATAGAAATTTCTAATATGTTTCAAAATGCTGCTAGAACGCCAAATCGCTCATATCTGACACCTTTTTATTTTTTGGACTTACGGTTACCGAGATAGCGATTAAAAATATTATTAAGAGGTCTTGTGTAACTTTGGCACCCGTTAAGATAGAAATTTCTAATATGTTTCAAAATGCTGCTAGAACGCCAAATCGCTCATATCTGACACCTTTTTATTTTTTGGACTTACGGCTACCGAGATAGCGATTAAAAATATTATTAAGAGGTCTCTGTGTAACTTTGGCACCCGTTAAGATAGAAATTTCTAATATGTTTCAAAATGCTGCTAGAACGCCAAATCGCTCATATCTGACACCTTTTTATTTTTTGGACTTACGGTTACCGAGATAGCGATTAAAAATATTATTAAGAGGTCTTGTGTAACTTTGGCACCCGTTAAGATAGAAATTTCTAATATGTTTCAAAATGCTGCTAGAACGCCAAATCGCTCATATCTGACACCTTTTTATTTTTTGGACTTACGGTTACCGAGATAGCGATTAAAAATATTATTAAGAGGTCTTGTGTAACTTTGGCACCCGTTAAGATAGAAATTTCTAATATGTTTCAAAATGCTGCTAGAACGCCAAATCGCTCATATCTGACACCTTTTTATTTTTTGGACTTACGGTTACCGAGATAGCGATTAAAAATATTATTAAGAGGTCTTGTGTAACTTTGGCACCCGTTAAGATAGAAATTTCTAATATGTTTCAAAATGCTGCTAGAACGCCAAATCGCTCATATCTGACACCTTTTTATTTTTTGGACTTACGGTTACCGAGATAGCGATTAAAAATATTATTAAGAGGTCTTGTGTAACTTTGGCACCCGTTAAGATAGAAATTTCTAATATGTTTCAAAATGCTGCTAGAACGCCAAATCGCTCATATCTGACACCTTTTTATTTTTTGGACTTACGGTTACCGAGATAGCGATTAAAAATATTATTAAGAGGTCTTGTGTAACTTTGGCACCCGTTAAGATAGAAATTTCTAATATGTTTCAAAATGCTGCTAGAACGCCAAATCGCTCATATCTGACACCTTTTTATTTTTTGGACTTACGGTTACCGAGATAGCGATTAAAAATATTATTAAGAGGTCTTGTGTAACTTTGGCACCCGTTAAGATAGAAATTTCTAATATGTTTCAAAATGCTGCTAGAACGCCAAATCGCTCATATCTGACACCTTTTTATTTTTTGGACTTACGGTTACCGAGATAGCGATTAAAAATATTATTAAGAGGTCTTGTGTAACTTTGGCACCCGTTAAGATAGAAATTTCTAATATGTTTCAAAATGCTGCTAGAACGCCAAATCGCTCATATCTGACACCTTTTTATTTTTTGGACTTACGGTTACCGAGATAGCGATTAAAAATATTATTAAGAGGTCTTGTGTAACTTTGGCACCCGTTAAGATAGAAATTTCTAATATGTTTCAAAATGCTGCTAGAACGCCAAATCGCTCATATCTGACACCTTTTTATTTTTTGGACTTACGGTTACCGAGATAGCGATTAAAAATATTATTAAGAGGTCTTGTGTAACTTTGGCACCCGTTAAGATAGAAATTTCTAATATGTTTCAAAATGCTGCTAGAACGCCAAATCGCTCATATCTGACACCTTTTTATTTTTTGGACTTACGGTTACCGAGATAGCGATTAAAAATATTATTAAGAGGTCTTGTGTAACTTTGGCACCCGTTAAGATAGAAATTTCTAATATGTTTCAAAATGCTGCTAGAACGCCAAATCGCTCATATCTGACACCTTTTTATTTTTTGGACTTACGGTTACCGAGATAGCGATTAAAAATATTATTAAGAGGTCTTGTGTAACTTTGGCACCCGTTAAGATAGAAATTTCTAATATGTTTCAAAATGCTGCTAGAACGCCAAATCGCTCATATCTGACACCTTTTTATTTTTTGGACTTACGGTTACCGAGATAGCGATTAAAAATATTATTAAGAGGTCTTGTGTAACTTTGGCACCCGTTAAGATAGAAATTTCTAATATGTTTCAAAATGCTGCTAGAACGCCAAATCGCTCATATCTGACACCTTTTTATTTTTTGGACTTACGGTTACCGAGATAGCGATTAAAAATATTATTAAGAGGTCTTGTGTAACTTTGGCACCCGTTAAGATAGAAATTTCTAATATGTTTCAAAATGCTGCTAGAACGCCAAATCGCTCATATCTGACACCTTTTTATTTTTTGGACTTACGGTTACCGAGATAGCGATTAAAAATATTATTAAGAGGTCTTGTGTAACTTTGGCACCCGTTAAGATAGAAATTTCTAATATGTTTCAAAATGCTGCTAGAACGCCAAATCGCTCATATCTGACACCTTTTTATTTTTTGGACTTACGGTTACCGAGATAGCGATTAAAAATATTATTAAGAGGTCTTGTGTAACTTTGGCACCCGTTAAGATAGAAATTTCTAATATGTTTCAAAATGCTGCTAGAACGCCAAATCGCTCATATCTGACACCTTTTTATTTTTTGGACTTACGGTTACCGAGATAGCGATTAAAAATATTATTAAGAGGTCTTGTGTAACTTTGGCACCCGTTAAGATAGAAATTTCTAATATGTTTCAAAATGCTGCTAGAACGCCAAATCGCTCATATCTGACACCTTTTTATTTTTTGGACTTACGGTTACCGAGATAGCGATTAAAAATATTATTAAGAGGTCTTGTGTAACTTTGGCACCCGTTAAGATAGAAATTTCTAATATGTTTCAAAATGCTGCTAGAACGCCAAATCGCTCATATCTGACACCTTTTTATTTTTTGGACTTACGGTTACCGAGATAGCGATTAAAAATATTATTAAGAGGTCTTGTGTAACTTTGGCACCCGTTAAGATAGAAATTTCTAATATGTTTCAAAATGCTGCTAGAACGCCAAATCGCTCATATCTGACACCTTTTTATTTTTTGGACTTACGGTTACCGAGATAGCGATTAAAAATATTATTAAGAGGTCTTGTGTAACTTTGGCACCCGTTAAGATAGAAATTTCTAATATGTTTCAAAATGCTGCTAGAACGCCAAATCGCTCATATCTGACACCTTTTTATTTTTTGGACTTACGGTTACCGAGATAGCGATTAAAAATATTATTAAGAGGTCTTGTGTAACTTTGGCACCCGTTAAGATAGAAATTTCTAATATGTTTCAAAATGCTGCTAGAACGCCAAATCGCTCATATCTGACACCTTTTTATTTTTTGGACTTACGGTTACCGAGATAGCGATTAAAAATATTATTAAGAGGTCTTGTGTAACTTTGGCACCCGTTAAGATAGAAATTTCTAATATGTTTCAAAATGCTGCTAGAACGCCAAATCGCTCATATCTGACACCTTTTTATTTTTTGGACTTACGGTTACCGAGATAGCGATTAAAAATATTATTAAGAGGTCTTGTGTAACTTTGGCACCCGTTAAGATAGAAATTTCTAATATGTTTCAAAATGCTGCTAGAACGCCAAATCGCTCATATCTGACACCTTTTTATTTTTTGGACTTACGGTTACCGAGATAGCGATTAAAAATATTATTAAGAGGTCTTGTGTAACTTTGGCACCCGTTAAGATAGAAATTTCTAATATGTTTCAAAATGCTGCTAGAACGCCAAATCGCTCATATCTGACACCTTTTTATTTTTTGGACTTACGGTTACCGAGATAGCGATTAAAAATATTATTAAGAGGTCTTGTGTAACTTTGGCACCCGTTAAGATAGAAATTTCTAATATGTTTCAAAATGCTGCTAGAACGCCAAATCGCTCATATCTGACACCTTTTTATTTTTTGGACTTACGGTTACCGAGATAGCGATTAAAAATATTATTAAGAGGTCTTGTGTAACTTTGGCACCCGTTAAGATAGAAATTTCTAATATGTTTCAAAATGCTGCTAGAACGCCAAATCGCTCATATCTGACACCTTTTTATTTTTTGGACTTACGGTTACCGAGATAGCGATTAAAAATATTATTAAGAGGTCTTGTGTAACTTTGGCACCCGTTAAGATAGAAATTTCTAATATGTTTCAAAATGCTGCTAGAACGCCAAATCGCTCATATCTGACACCTTTTTATTTTTTGGACTTACGGTTACCGAGATAGCGATTAAAAATATTATTAAGAGGTCTTGTGTAACTTTGGCACCCGTTAAGATAGAAATTTCTAATATGTTTCAAAATGCTGCTAGAACGCCAAATCGCTCATATCTGACACCTTTTTATTTTTTGGACTTACGGTTACCGAGATAGCGATTAAAAATATTATTAAGAGGTCTTGTGTAACTTTGGCACCCGTTAAGATAGAAATTTCTAATATGTTTCAAAATGCTGCTAGAACGCCAAATCGCTCATATCTGACACCTTTTTATTTTTTGGACTTACGGTTACCGAGATAGCGATTAAAAATATTATTAAGAGGTCTTGTGTAACTTTGGCACCCGTTAAGATAGAAATTTCTAATATGTTTCAAAATGCTGCTAGAACGCCAAATCGCTCATATCTGACACCTTTTTATTTTTTGGACTTACGGTTACCGAGATAGCGATTAAAAATATTATTAAGAGGTCTTGTGTAACTTTGGCACCCGTTAAGATAGAAATTTCTAATATGTTTCAAAATGCTGCTAGAACGCCAAATCGCTCATATCTGACACCTTTTTATTTTTTGGACTTACGGTTACCGAGATAGCGATTAAAAATATTATTAAGAGGTCTTGTGTAACTTTGGCACCCGTTAAGATAGAAATTTCTAATATGTTTCAAAATGCTGCTAGAACGCCAAATCGCTCATATCTGACACCTTTTTATTTTTTGGACTTACGGTTACCGAGATAGCGATTAAAAATATTATTAAGAGGTCTTGTGTAACTTTGGCACCCGTTAAGATAGAAATTTCTAATATGTTTCAAAATGCTGCTAGAACGCCAAATCGCTCATATCTGACACCTTTTTATTTTTTGGACTTACGGTTACCGAGATAGCGATTAAAAATATTATTAAGAGGTCTTGTGTAACTTTGGCACCCGTTAAGATAGAAATTTCTAATATGTTTCAAAATGCTGCTAGAACGCCAAATCGCTCATATCTGACACCTTTTTATTTTTTGGACTTACGGTTACCGAGATAGCGATTAAAAATATTATTAAGAGGTCTTGTGTAACTTTGGCACCCGTTAAGATAGAAATTTCTAATATGTTTCAAAATGCTGCTAGAACGCCAAATCGCTCATATCTGACACCTTTTTATTTTTTGGACTTACGGTTACCGAGATAGCGATTAAAAATATTATTAAGAGGTCTTGTGTAACTTTGGCACCCGTTAAGATAGAAATTTCTAATATGTTTCAAAATGCTGCTAGAACGCCAAATCGCTCATATCTGACACCTTTTTATTTTTTGGACTTACGGTTACCGAGATAGCGATTAAAAATATTATTAAGAGGTCTTGTGTAACTTTGGCACCCGTTAAGATAGAAATTTCTAATATGTTTCAAAATGCTGCTAGAACGCCAAATCGCTCATATCTGACACCTTTTTATTTTTTGGACTTACGGTTACCGAGATAGCGATTAAAAATATTATTAAGAGGTCTTGTGTAACTTTGGCACCCGTTAAGATAGAAATTTCTAATATGTTTCAAAATGCTGCTAGAACGCCAAATCGCTCATATCTGACACCTTTTTATTTTTTGGACTTACGGTTACCGAGATAGCGATTAAAAATATTATTAAGAGGTCTTGTGTAACTTTGGCACCCGTTAAGATAGAAATTTCTAATATGTTTCAAAATGCTGCTAGAACGCCAAATCGCTCATATCTGACACCTTTTTATTTTTTGGACTTACGGTTACCGAGATAGCGATTAAAAATATTATTAAGAGGTCTTGTGTAACTTTGGCACCCGTTAAGATAGAAATTTCTAATATGTTTCAAAATGCTGCTAGAACGCCAAATCGCTCATATCTGACACCTTTTTATTTTTTGGACTTACGGTTACCGAGATAGCGATTAAAAATATTATTAAGAGGTCTTGTGTAACTTTGGCACCCGTTAAGATAGAAATTTCTAATATGTTTCAAAATGCTGCTAGAACGCCAAATCGCTCATATCTGACACCTTTTTATTTTTTGGACTTACGGTTACCGAGATAGCGATTAAAAATATTATTAAGAGGTCTTGTGTAACTTTGGCACCCGTTAAGATAGAAATTTCTAATATGTTTCAAAATGCTGCTAGAACGCCAAATCGCTCATATCTGACACCTTTTTATTTTTTGGACTTACGGTTACCGAGATAGCGATTAAAAATATTATTAAGAGGTCTTGTGTAACTTTGGCACCCGTTAAGATAGAAATTTCTAATATGTTTCAAAATGCTGCTAGAACGCCAAATCGCTCATATCTGACACCTTTTTATTTTTTGGACTTACGGTTACCGAGATAGCGATTAAAAATATTATTAAGAGGTCTTGTGTAACTTTGGCACCCGTTAAGATAGAAATTTCTAATATGTTTCAAAATGCTGCTAGAACGCCAAATCGCTCATATCTGACACCTTTTTATTTTTTGGACTTACGGTTACCGAGATAGCGATTAAAAATATTATTAAGAGGTCTTGTGTAACTTTGGCACCCGTTAAGATAGAAATTTCTAATATGTTTCAAAATGCTGCTAGAACGCCAAATCGCTCATATCTGACACCTTTTTATTTTTTGGACTTACGGTTACCGAGATAGCGATTAAAAATATTATTAAGAGGTCTTGTGTAACTTTGGCACCCGTTAAGATAGAAATTTCTAATATGTTTCAAAATGCTGCTAGAACGCCAAATCGCTCATATCTGACACCTTTTTATTTTTTGGACTTACGGTTACCGAGATAGCGATTAAAAATATTATTAAGAGGTCTTGTGTAACTTTGGCACCCGTTAAGATAGAAATTTCTAATATGTTTCAAAATGCTGCTAGAACGCCAAATCGCTCATATCTGACACCTTTTTATTTTTTGGACTTACGGTTACCGAGATAGCGATTAAAAATATTATTAAGAGGTCTTGTGTAACTTTGGCACCCGTTAAGATAGAAATTTCTAATATGTTTCAAAATGCTGCTAGAACGCCAAATCGCTCATATCTGACACCTTTTTATTTTTTGGACTTACGGTTACCGAGATAGCGATTAAAAATATTATTAAGAGGTCTTGTGTAACTTTGGCACCCGTTAAGATAGAAATTTCTAATATGTTTCAAAATGCTGCTAGAACGCCAAATCGCTCATATCTGACACCTTTTTATTTTTTGGACTTACGGTTACCGAGATAGCGATTAAAAATATTATTAAGAGGTCTTGTGTAACTTTGGCACCCGTTAAGATAGAAATTTCTAATATGTTTCAAAATGCTGCTAGAACGCCAAATCGCTCATATCTGACACCTTTTTATTTTTTGGACTTACGGTTACCGAGATAGCGATTAAAAATATTATTAAGAGGTCTTGTGTAACTTTGGCACCCGTTAAGATAGAAATTTCTAATATGTTTCAAAATGCTGCTAGAACGCCAAATCGCTCATATCTGACACCTTTTTATTTTTTGGACTTACGGTTACCGAGATAGCGATTAAAAATATTATTAAGAGGTCTTGTGTAACTTTGGCACCCGTTAAGATAGAAATTTCTAATATGTTTCAAAATGCTGCTAGAACGCCAAATCGCTCATATCTGACACCTTTTTATTTTTTGGACTTACGGTTACCGAGATAGCGATTAAAAATATTATTAAGAGGTCTTGTGTAACTTTGGCACCCGTTAAGATAGAAATTTCTAATATGTTTCAAAATGCTGCTAGAACGCCAAATCGCTCATATCTGACACCTTTTTATTTTTTGGACTTACGGTTACCGAGATAGCGATTAAAAATATTATTAAGAGGTCTTGTGTAACTTTGGCACCCGTTAAGATAGAAATTTCTAATATGTTTCAAAATGCTGCTAGAACGCCAAATCGCTCATATCTGACACCTTTTTATTTTTTGGACTTACGGTTACCGAGATAGCGATTAAAAATATTATTAAGAGGTCTTGTGTAACTTTGGCACCCGTTAAGATAGAAATTTCTAATATGTTTCAAAATGCTGCTAGAACGCCAAATCGCTCATATCTGACACCTTTTTATTTTTTGGACTTACGGTTACCGAGATAGCGATTAAAAATATTATTAAGAGGTCTTGTGTAACTTTGGCACCCGTTAAGATAGAAATTTCTAATATGTTTCAAAATGCTGCTAGAACGCCAAATCGCTCATATCTGACACCTTTTTATTTTTTGGACTTACGGTTACCGAGATAGCGATTAAAAATATTATTAAGAGGTCTTGTGTAACTTTGGCACCCGTTAAGATAGAAATTTCTAATATGTTTCAAAATGCTGCTAGAACGCCAAATCGCTCATATCTGACACCTTTTTATTTTTTGGACTTACGGTTACCGAGATAGCGATTAAAAATATTATTAAGAGGTCTTGTGTAACTTTGGCACCCGTTAAGATAGAAATTTCTAATATGTTTCAAAATGCTGCTAGAACGCCAAATCGCTCATATCTGACACCTTTTTATTTTTTGGACTTACGGTTACCGAGATAGCGATTAAAAATATTATTAAGAGGTCTTGTGTAACTTTGGCA